>PISX010002669.1:0-154206 GCA_004024625.1 Mellivora capensis | reverse complement strand
CTTGTGATCTCTGTCTGTCAAATAAATAAATAAAATCTTAAAAAAAAAAAAAGAACAAAACCCTGAAGCGATATGGCATATTAAGACTTAGTGACAGGGCGCCTGGGTGGCTCAGTGGGTTAAGCTGCTGCCTTCAGCTCAGGTCATGATCTCAGGGTCCTGGGATCGAGTCCCACATCGGGCTCCCTGCTGAGCAAGGAGCCTGCTTCCAGGGAGCCTGCTTCCCTCTCTCTGCCTGCCTCTCTGTCTACTTGTGATCTCTCTCTGTCAAATAAATAAATAAAATCTTAAAAAAAAAAAAAAAAAGACTTAGTGACAGATGTCATTATATTGTTCTGTTGTTGTGAGTGAAAAGTACATCATTAGGAAACATGGGCCCACCTGGCTGGCTCAGGGGGTGGATCGTGCCACTTTTGGTTTTGGGGTTGTGAGTTTGAGTCCCGTGTTGGCAGAGATTACCAAAAATAAATAAACTTAAAAAAATAATAATAAAAATCTGAAAGAAAGAAAAGGAAGAAAGAAAAAAAAAAAGAAAGAAAGAAGGGACACCTGGGTGGCTCAGTCGGTAAAACATCAGACTCTTGATCTCAACTTGGGTCTCCATCTTAGGGTTGTGAGTTCAAGCCCTACACTGGGTTCCACCCTGGGCATGAAGCCTACATAAAATAAAATAAAATAAAATAAAATAAAATAAAATAAAATCTTAAAAAAAAGATTTCTGGAATGAAAGGAACAGTTGTGTATTTTTCTTTTCGAAAAATATCAGTGTTCCAAGTTTGCTGACACGGCAATGGCGAGTGTCTGTTAGCAGTATGCTACTTAGCAGATATTCCAAAAGTACTCACAACTGTCCTTTAAGGTAAATGGTTTTTGTTGTGTTTTTTTTTTAATTTGTTATAAAAGATTTTATTTATTTATTCGACAGAGATCTCAAGTAGGCCGAGAGGCAAGCAGAGAGAGAGGGGTAAGCAGGCTCCCCGCAGAGCAGAAAACCCGATGCGGGGCTCCATCCCAAGACCCTGAGATCATGACCTGAGCCGAAGGCAGAGGCTTAACCCACTGAACCACCCAGGTGCCCCTAGAGAACATGTTTTAACCAAAGCTAGAAACTAGTCACTTTTTTTAAAAGAATCTGTGCTGAGTGCATTTTGAAAACTGATGTTTTCAACAGATTCTTGATTTCAGTTCAGGTCATGACCTCAGGATTATGAGATCAAGCCCCACATCATGTTCCACACGGGGGGTGGAGCCTGCTTAAGATGCTCTCTTTCGGGGCGCCTGGGTGGCTCAGTGGGTTAAAGCCTCTGCTTTCGGCTCAGGTCGTGATCCCGGGGTCCTGGGATCGAGCCCCACATCAGGTTCTCTGCTCGGCAGGGAGCCTGCTTCCTCCTCTCTCCCTGCCTGCCTCTCTACTTGTGATCTCTGTCTGTCAAATAAATAAATAAAATCTTTAAAAAAAAAAAAAAAGATGCTCTCTTTCTCTCCCTCTCCCTCTGTCCCTCATCCCCTCTAAAACAAAAAACAAAATAAAAAACAAAAACTGATGTTTGGTAGTATTTCCACCTTATTTCATGTTGTTGCTAAAAAGATATAAAAGTGTCATGTACAAAAACTCATATCTATACGTCGGCAGGTCTCAAACTGGTCCAGAGACCTGTGAGGGTCCCCAAGGCCCTTTCAGTAGATCCACGAGTTTAAAATTATTTTCATAATAATTCTCAGACACCATTTGCCTATTCACTCTCATTTTCTCACAAGGGTCCAGCAGATTTTCCAGAGGCTACATAACATATGATGACAAGTGACAACATCGCTGTCCTCACAGCTAATGGAATGTATGGTGATATTCTTGTAATTTAAAATTTTCTCGGTAAGTTTTAATACATTAAATCCCAATAGACAAAGCCCACAAAAATGGAAGTTCTTTGGGGTTTCAATAATCTTTAAACTTACAAAGGAGTCTGGAGACCAAAAACTCTTAAGAATAGCTGCCTTACAATTTACTTTTCACATACTTTAAAGACTTAGTAATACAGTGTCAACTATGTTTCAATTAAAAAAAACAACAACAACAACAACTCCGGACGCCTGGGTGGCTCAGTCGGTTAAGTGTCTGCCTTCGGCTTAGGTCATGATCTCAAGGTCCTGGGATAGAGTCCCATGTCAGGCTCTCTGCTCAGCAGGGTGTCTGCTTCTGCCTCTGCCTACCACATACTCTCTCTGATAAATAAATAAATAAAATCTTTTTTAAAAAATAAGATAAAATAGGGGCACCTGGGTGGCTCAGTTAAGTTAAAGTCTCTGCCTTCAACTCAGGTCATGATCTCAGGGTCCTGGGATCGAGTCCTGCATCGGGCTCTCTGCTCGGCAGGGAGCCTGCTTCCCCCTCTCTCTCTGCCTGCCTCTCTGCCTACTTGTGATCTCTGTCTGTCAAATAAATAAATAAAATCTTTAAAAATAATAATAATCAGGGGTACCTGATCACACACTCCACCAACCAAGCCAGCCAGGTGCCCCAGTCATAGAATTTTTTAACCCATTCAACATATTTCAAACAAAAGGTTTCAGTGGGTTTTTAAGTCATGTCAAAAATACATAATGCCATCTTTCCGTTATTTTGTAAGAAAAACTGACATCAAGGAAAAGGGAAAAGGTACTGACATGTAGACAAATAATGAATGGTAAGACAAGAAGACAGCAGATGACATTTAATCAAAGTAAAGTAAATTAAGTTGCATAAGAGCTCAGAGGGGAGGACTCCCATCAGTGGGGATGAGCAGGGAGGAACCTAATGGAAACAAGTCTGATTCAAGCTCCATTATCATCTTTAAAGCCATGCTCAGAAGAAGACTGAAGAGGAGCAAAACTTCAGGAGGACACAGTCAATGATGACAGGCCAAAGCAGCCCGCGCTCCAGCCGTACATGCAGTGTGCACATCGGAGCAAAGCCGGGGCAGGAATGTGTGCCCTTGTGCACGCACGGCTTCCGGGTAAGGGCGGGAGCAGCTGAAGAGCCATATATAATTTGTTGGCATTTAGAGAATGTTTAAGGGTGTGCTATCGCTATCCATGCTTCCCTTTTTGCTCTCAGAATAATTCCCCATGCCTACCACTCCCAGACCAGCACTCACCAATCACTTAAGATATAGAAATAAAACCACAATGTGGGCGGTGGCTAACTCCAGACAGTGGGATTGAACGCTGAGGAGCACCTACCACGAACCTGGTAATATCCTAGACGTTAGAAATCTTAAAACTGTTATTTTTATCACAGGAGGCCCCTTACATTATCTAATCATGCCGGGCTTCCTATCTGCTTGAATCCCCAGAGCAGCAACCTTGCAAGGTAGGGATTTTTTGCCCCATTTCACAGATTTGGAAACCAACAAGACACAAGGGGTTCTGGAGCTTGCCCAAGGTCATACTGCAGAAACCAGGGAAACCAGGATGGAAATCCTGGTCTGCGGACCCCTGGATAGGGTGCTCTCCTCCACCCCAGGAATGACCCCGAGGCCCCATTCACATCACCGCCCCTGTCTATCTGCTGCCCTCCCTCCACTCACCTCACTCTCATCTCTTCCCAGACATGAACATTCTATGACTCTTGTGTAGCAGGGCACGGGACCACAACTGCATACCACAGAACTTCCCCTGTCAGGGAAACGGGGCACCCGCTGTTCTGCCTCCTCCACACGCAGTGACCCTCCTAAGAAAAAAAGCTGATTTCCTACCTTCAAATCCTTCAGTGGCTCCTACTCCTCTGCAGGATAAAGCTCTGACTCCTGAACTCAAAAAGCCTTCGCAAGGGCCGCCTGGGTGGCTCAGTGGGTTAAAGCCTCTGCCTTCAGCTCAGGTCATGATCCCAGGGTCCTGGGATCGAGCCCCTCATTGGGCTCTCTGCTCAGCAGGGAGCCTGCTTCCTCCTCTCTCTCTGCCTGCCTCTCTGCCTACTTGTGATCTCTGTCTGTCTAATAAATAAATAAAATCTTAAAAAAAAAAAAAAAGCCTTCGCAAGGTGCCTTTTGCAGCCTCCACACACTCCTTCTCTCTCCTGCCACTCAAGTGTTCTCAGGATGTAGCCACACTCGCTCGTGTTTCTAGGCCATTACACACATCATTTCCTGTCAGAAAGCCTTTCAAAGCCACATCCACCAAGCTAAGAGCCAGCGATTTTTCAAGACCTAGGTTAGGTGTGAACCTTTCTGGAAAACTGTTATTTATACTCCCAGTGTGAGAGCAGGTCTCATTTTGGAGATCCCAAGGGACCCTCAAACACAGCCCTTGTGACAATGTATTTTAAATCCCGGCTTACTGGCTTCTGGTCCTACCAGACTATAGGCTCCTTTAGGCCAGGGCCATCCCTTTCTTAACTTACAATGCCATGACCTAGCACAGGGCCTTGCTAGTGCTATAAACAGAGCAGAACAAAAGTTGATTTCTGCTCCCAGAGTGACATTACTGAGGCCACTATAAACAGCACGAGCACCTAACGACACCTGCTCAGTTAATACTTGGGGGGGTGACTGGAGTGCCTTGTGTGACGGTAGACACAGACATGCATACAACTAAGTAAAATAAAACATGACAAATGTGAAAATAAGAAAGGTATGGTAAGAATGCTATCCAAGGGGGCGCCTGGGTGGCTCAGTGGGTTAAGCCTCTGCCTTCGGCTCAGGTCATGATCTCAGGGTCCTGGGATCGAGCCCCGCACCGGGCTCTCTGCTCAGCAGGGAGCCTGCTTCCCTCTCTCTCTCTCTCTCTGCCTGCCTCTCTGCCTACTTGTGATCTCTGTCAAATAAATAAATAAATAATCTTTAAAAAAAAAAAAAAAAAGAATGTTATCCAAGGACAGGGAAAAAAAGGTAGGAAAATTTGAGGGAACCCTTCTACTTACATTCCTAGGTTTTCTCAAAAGTGTTTTTCAAATCCTGCTGCTGCTGGTGGTGATATTCATGAACACGACTGCTTACTCCGAACCAGGTACTATGCAAAGCGCTTTACATAAACCAACTCTATTGATTCACTCTGCGTATTTTATTGATAACATCAGGCTCAAGAAGACACTTGGTCAATGTTAGACAATTAGTGGCGGAAACAAGATTCCAACCCAGATCTTGTCTCCTGCACCATGGCTCCAACCAACACTCTATGTTTCTATTCTTTATCAAAAGTGAAATCTCGGGCGCCTGGGTGGCTCAGCTGGTTGAGCCCCTGCCTTCGGCTGGGGTCATGATCCCAGGGTTCTGGGATCGGGACCCACGTTGGGCTCCCTGCTCGGCGGGGAGTCTGCTTCTCCCTCTGACCCTCTCCCCTTTGATCCTCTCTCTCTCTCAAATAGTAAGTAAGATCTTTAAATAAAAATAAAAATTAAAAAAAAGTTTAAAAAAAAAAAGTGAAATCTCAGGGCGCCTGGGTTACTTAGTTACTTAAGTTACTTAGTTAAGCATCCAACTCTTGGTTTCAGCTCAGGTCTTGATCTCAGGGTCAGGAGATCGAACTCCGCATCAGGTTCTGCACTCAATGCGGAGTCTACTTGAGATTTTCTGTCCCTCCCCCACTCTCTCACAAATAAATAAAATCTTAAAAAAAAAAAAAAAAAGACTCTCCTCCCTGAAGTTTGATGGTCTCAAGGAAACCCAGTTTACCCAATGTTAAACTAAGTTTCCTTCTTAGTTTAATTATACAAGTGAAAATGTACCTCCAGTTATTTCATTCCTCCTAGTTAAATTACTTGAATATAATTCAACTTTTCTGGGATGCCTCAGGACCATTCCTGTGTTCATTACTGAGGGCACTATAGAACAGTGATGCCCTTGGCATGACTCTGCTGGGACTAGGGTACACCAGACTGCCCAAGTACCAGGAGCCCTGGCCTGTGGGTGGGTACAGTGCCTGTCATGGAGTCCCAATCTATCCAGCCTCCTCCCATACCTAGCTAGAGATCCTATTTCTTGCTACTGTCAATATGCTCATCTCTAGCAGGCCATCTGATTTTGCTACCTCAAATCTTCTATGGACTGTGGTACTCATAAAAGATGCGTTAGTCCTTCCTGCTGCCCACCAATTAGATCTGGCTCTTTGCTTCCCAGGCACATGCTAAGGTTGCAATTCCCTGCTCTTCTTCTTCTTCTTTTTTTTTTTTTTTTAAGATTTTATTTATTTATTGTTTGAGAGAGACAGCATGCGTAGGGGAGGAGCTGAGGGAGAGGGACAAGCAGACCCTACACTGAGCACAGAGCCCAATGCGGGGCTCAACCCCACAACCCTGAGATCATGCATGATCTGAGCTGAAATCAAGAGTTGGACATTTAACCAACTGAGCCACCCAGGTGCCCCTCTCTGCTCTTCTTTAAAGTTAGGTTTGGCCATGTAACTTGCCTTAGGGGATGAAATGTGAACAAAAGTGACATGTGCCATCCAGGGACCATGCCTCCTAACCACCATCTTTCACTCAGATCAAAATGATCATTGAAACACCATGTTCGGATGGAGCGGATTTCTCATCAGCCTGGGTCCCTGAATGATTGTGATGAGCACAGTTCCCTGGGCACTCGTGCTAGTGAGAAATCCGCTTTTGTTCTGTTAAGCCACTTAAGTCTTAACGGATTTTTGTCAATGCAGCCTAATCCAAGCCCTCCAGACCAATACATCAGATCATCAGATCTCTTTTTTTTTTAAGATTTTATTTTTGGGGAGCGCCTGGGTGGCTGAGTGGTTAAGCATCTGCCTTTGGCTCAGGTCACGATCTCAGGGTCCTGGGATCAAGCCCCTTGTTGGATTTCCTGCTCAGTGGGAAGCCTGCATCTCCCTCTCCCACTCCTCCTGCTTGTGTTCCCTCTCTCACTGTGTCTCTGTCAAATAAATAAATAAAATCTTTTAAAAAAATTATTTTGGGGGCAGCTGGGTGGCTCAGTTGATTAAGCAACTGCCTTCAGCTCAGGTCATGATCTCAGGGTCCTGGGATCGAGCCCCTCACCAAGTCCTTCTCCCTCATCAACTTCTCCCTCTGCCCCTCCCCTCTGCTCATGCTCTCTCTCTCTCTCATAAATTAAAAAAAAAAAAAAAAAAAAAAAAACTAAAGATTTTATTTTTAAGTAATTTCTACATCCAATGTGGGGCTTGAACTCACAACCCAGAGATCAAGAGTTACAAGTCCCACCGACTGAGCCAGCCAGGCACCCCTCGTCAGAACTCTTAATAAGGAATTCTCTCACATAAGTAACTTTCTTTACAGATTTTATGATAAACATTTTGTTTGTACAAAGAATTTTCTTTGCATCCATCTTGGTTTAAAGCTATGTTCAATATAAAACATGCCTGTCAGGGGTGCCTGGGTGGCTTAGTTGGTTAAGCAACTGCCTTCGGCTCAGGTCATGATCCTGGAGTCCCTGGATCGAGTCCCACACTGGGCTCCCTGCTCAGCAGGGAGTCTGCTTCTCACTCTGACCCTCTCCCTTCTCATGTGCACTCAATCTCTCTCTCTCAAATAAATAAATAAATCTTAAAAAAAAAAAAAACCTGTCAAGTACCTACTATGTACAAAACACTGTATTAGATGATGAAGACTGTCTATGCTCTGAACAAGTTCAGTTTTATAAAACTCCCATAGATGGGAGTTTTATAGTGCCCTCAGGAAGTAGCAAAATCAGATGGCCTGCTAGAGTCTGCATTTTTGGCACAGTTGTCAACATAAAATGTTTTAAAGGAGAGACAAGTCCCATCTAGATGGGAAGAAAAGTACAGGAAAGTTTCACAAAGGACGTTCCATAGCACAAGGCCCTGAACATGGGTAAGAACCAACAATTAGAGATTCAAGGGGGTCATTTAAGATAGAAAAAGCAACATAAACAAAGATATGAAGCACAAACAGCAAAGCACAAAGAGCAAACAGTTCTACTGACCTGGAAAAAATAACAAAATCTAAGGAATGCAAGAAATGAATTTACCCATAGTGTCTCTGCCAGTCTGTTCTGTGCTTAATTCAACAAACAGGGAGCTGTTAAAAGTCTTGACTAGGGAAGTGAGATACCTGGAAGTAAGAGAGCAGTACACAGCATAGATGGGAGACGGGGGAATGTTGGGGGTGGGGTTCCTACAATAACTCAACGGCATGGTATCAATGACTCCAAATAAGCCTGATGACAGCAGAAATGGAAAGCAGCAGATGACAAAAACAGTGGGGAGTCTAGCCGCAAGACCTGGCAACAAAGTGAACACAAGAGGAGAGAAGGAAGGCAAGAAAGCATCTAGAGGCCCCAATCCTCGATCTCAGTAGTCACAAGGACTGTGGGTACACACAGCTGGGATTAATCAGAAAAGTGACAAGAATGAACAAAGTGCTACTGTCTATTTTTCTAAAGGCTAGCTGGAGTTACAGGCTTCTACCTTTTCATCCTTTGCTCTGCCTGAGACAAAGTTACTTCTCCATGTGATGTCACCCACCTACCTTTTTGATACAAACTTACCTCCCAGTTTCTCTAACAAGAACCCCCTGGAATCATCCATTAGCATTTCCGGTTCTCCCCTGCTCCCTGACCATCTTTTCTTATATCTTCTTATTCTTCATCCTCCAGGCTTACCCAGTCATGCCTTAAGGCAAGGGTCAGATTCCCTGTGAAACCTTTCTCAAATATATGGGTTTCTTCTCTTCCCAGATTCTCCTACCCACTGTCTAGGAATTCTAGAGGCAATATGAACAGTTATCAGTGTCCTGTGTGCCCTGTTTTCCCACAACTATCTCTTAGGCTAATCAGAACAAGTCTCTTACATTACAGGTCTTCAGTTCCCCCACATTCTTACTGCCTTGCACATAATATGTATTCATGAGACACTACTGATGATCCAAAGTCAATTACTCTAAGAACATGCACGTCTTATTCCCTCTTTAATAATTTACTTTTATTTAACCACGACTACACATGTAGACATGCAAAATAGTGAGATTCATCACTTAATACTTCAAGATATCCTAGAGTGAAAATCTTTCATCTTAGGAGCTGTTACTGCCTTAAGAGGTGATCTGAAAACACAGTTTGGTCATAAATTTTTGTGTTGGCTTCCTTTTAATCCTTTTGACTTGAAGGTATACTAAACAGCTCAATGATCATCACTCCAAGGTGATTTTGACTTAGAGATAGCCTAATTTTCCACGAGGACTACTTTACTTCCAGGAACCTAATAAGTGATTTTGTTTTATCTTCAAGTTCAATTAGGTATAGTATAGACACTACATCACAAAAAAGTTCCCAGTTTTTACAAAATAATAGCCGCTTTCATTGGTGTCTCTCTCCCTCTCTCTCTCAATTAACTACTTTGATTTAGTTCACGCGTTCCACTTCTCCCTCGTTTGTGAGGGAAGCGCAAAACAGAAATGAAGTTTATTGAGGAATCATAAAAATGAGCAGTGGCAAAAAGAAACCCAAAACATTCGTGGGACACCACCCTCCCCAAACCTGCTCTCATCACGAAGATTTCGTCTTGCAAGCAAGATTCCCGAATTAACAATGGGGAGAAGTGCCAGAAGGAAAGGAAGCCAGAAAGGCGTCCTTTGCCAATCAAACTGACCCGGCCCCCCGAATGTCTGGCTGCCAGGAAAGCAGTAAGCAATGACAACCGCTACCCAGTGCGCTGCAGATTCCCGCTCAAGCTTTCCCTGGACTTTTCCTTCTCCTCTTCCCACAGCGGAGGCCCGCTTCCCCGTCCCTCCTCTGCGCCAAGGTGCGCAGCGCTGCGGGGTCTCGCACGCAGGTGACCTCACACCGCGCGGCCCGGGTCCAGCCGTCCTCCCCCGGGGCCTGGCTGTCCGCCCCACCTTCCCGGACGAAGTCGCCCGGGGCCCGCAGTCCGAGCCCGAGCCCCCAGTCCAAGCCGGACCTCATTGCTCGGGGGTGGGGGGCACAGCTAGGCCGTGTCCCCACCCTCCCTTCCCCAGCGCGAGCGGGCGGACTCCGCGCCCGCCGGGACCGGGGGCGGCGGGGGAGGGGAGGGGTGGTGCGGCCACCGTTACCGCGGTGGCTGCCGCGCCCCGACGCGCGCACGACTGGCCCTTACCGCAGCGGAGTGGGAGGCAGCGGGGAGGCGGCGCCCGGCCCGACGCGGGCGGGAAGGCGAAGGCCAGGGCGCAGGCGGCCGCAACAGCCGCGGGGGACCCCGGCGGGCGCCCACGACGCGGTGGGCTGCATGGGCGCCGCCATAGTGGGGACGCAGCGGCGGGCGGAGCGCGCGGCCGCGACCCGGGGACGACGCGACCACCAATCCCGCTCTCCGCCTCAGCGCCCTCGCCGGGGGTCGGGCATCCGCCGCCAATCGGGCCGCGGGAGTCGGGCGGGGCGCTGGGCTGACCAATGCAGAGCTGCGCTGCGGACAGCGGGCGAGCGCAAGCTCGCGGAGACCCAATAGGCATGGGCACCCCCAGTTTCCCGACCCGCCCACCCCACCCTCCGCGGGGACCCGGGCTGCGGGCGGTGCGGAGCAGCGTCCGGCCCAGGCGGCCCGGCCTGCAGGTCAGCGGGGACGCCTTGCCTCGGTTTCCCGGAGCACATCCGCCTCCTGGAGCAATTCTCCTCCCCCGGCTTCATGGCCGGGAGAAGGACACCTGATGCCCGCGGGCGTGACCCAGCTCCTCGGGGGCCTGTTTCCTCGCAGGCGCGCGAAGGGCGGGCGGCCGCCCGGGCGCAGATGCAGGCTGGCCACCGTCATTCCACAAGGGCCGCAGCTGCCGCCGGGTGCCCAGCTGAGCGCCGCTGGTGGTCTCCCTGAGGCCCAAGGTTTGGCAGCCTCTACCGCCTGGGCGACCCTGCCCTATCCTGTGGCGTATAAGGAAACAGGGTTCCCTGCTGTATTGCCCATTTCAGTGTGGCAGAAAATGCTTAGTCCGCGCACAGGACCACTAGCCCTGCAGCTCCCGAGGTCCCAGCTCTCTCCCACCCCACAGTCATTCCCGCCCCTGAACACCAGCATATCCACCTGGAGCACCATTTGAAACGTTTACCACCACCGATGGGATGGACAGAAGGGAGAAGGTACCGTCAGGCTGCGATCCTTGGTTGCCAACCCAGAGATGCAACCTTAGGAAAGGAGGGCAGTTTGCCCTGACGAAAAGGCTTCCCTGGAATCCATCCTCTACAGCCTGGGCCTGACTGCACTGGCAGGCAGTGAGGAAGAGGCCTGTTCTGTAGGATTTGAGCAAGTTTCACCCCTCTTTAAACTTCGGTTTCCCCGGAGTTATTACTTAAGCCAAAATTCAAAGTGCAGAATTTCTACAAAGGTCAGCTGCTAAGAGCTCTGCTGGGGTTAGACCGGGCACCTCAGCCCTGCAGGTCCTTCAGCAGGAATGGGGATGGAGATGGTGGGGTCTGTGAGAGGTAGGAGGGTCTGGGACCCTGCCAAGTCTAGAGAAGTGTGTTCCTTCCCTTCAAAGATATGTGCTCCCAGGGCTCAACAATCCATTAAGACCGGTCCCACCACATCTCCCAAATGAATTGTTGGATGCTGGACAAAAAAATTCAGCTTCCCTTTCTTGGCCCCAGGAGGGAGTTGGCATAGAAAACTATCTTTGAAACCTGCCCCCCCCCCCCCAAATCAGGCACCACCTATCGACCACCTCCCAAGCCCCAGGATATAAAGAAGCACCGAGAATTGCTGAGCTGACCCAAGCCTCCCTAGCACCTAGACAGGCCATGAAACAAGTGCCTGGTCATCCAAGGGCCAGCTGGAGCAGCTCTGCTGTGCCCCCGAGCAAGGAGTCTGGCTCGTAGTCACTGGCGCCTCCTTGCCCTGCTCCTGCTCCATCCTCAACCACCTATAGCCCAGGAACCCACCAGAAAAAGGGACTAGATCCTCCAGGGAAGTTTCTCACCAACTACAGGCAGCTCAAAGTAGCTTCAAGACCCCATTGGATCCCACTGGCGGCCGAGTCCCTTAAAACGCTGTTAGGCTGGTTCCACAATTTGCATGGAACACATGATATTAAGTTGGACCAGCTCGGTGAAGATAATCAAGTGTAGCAGAAGTGAGACCAAACCCTGTTTGACTGTGAATGTGGTCTAATCCTCCATTCCCTCCTTCCCATCCCTAAGGCAAAGGAAACAAAACAAGGTGCTCAGAGCCCCAAGTGCCTCTGCCTCCCATGTGTCTGTCACCTTACCTGATCTAGCACACAGCCACAGGACCAGACCTTGACAAGGAACCCATCGCTTTTAGGACAGCTTCCTGGGTCCCGCCTGAGTCTTCTTAAAATACCTGCCTGGGCACCTGGGTGGCTCAATCATTGAACACCTGCCTTGGGTTCAGGTCATGATCCCAGGGTCCTGGGATTGAGCCCTGCACTGGGTTCCCTGCTCAGTGGGGAGTCTGCTTCTCCCTCGCCCACTCCCCCTGCGTGTATTCCCTCTCGCACTGCCTTTCTCTCTGTCAAATAAATAGATACTTAAAAAAAAAAAAAACCAAACTTTAAAATACCTGGCCCTGCTCCAGAATTTATGACTAGATACACCCCCAGCCTGACCCTGGGCCACTCAGGCTCCTTGGGGCAGACACAACCAATCCTCTGCTCAACACATTTTATTGCTAAGGACAAGGTGATGCACCAGTTTTCAAAATAATTTGGTTTATAGCGTTCATACGTAACAAAAAACAGGGAAGTATTATAAATCTGATTCTTGTATACACAGGGTATAGGTGTGAAGCCCTCCAATCCTGGGCCCAGGCAAACAAATTCATGAGGAGCAAAAACCTGTTTAACCCCTTCAGTGTTGCCCTCCATTCCCACCCCCACCCCCAAATCAGCTCCCTCCCACCCCCAGACCAGGGACATGTCTAAACCTGCCCCTGGTCTCCAATGGCCCCAATTCATCTTAACCCTCCCAGCCCCTGCATGATTGCAATTTTCTGTTGACAGAATCACCCACCAGGCTCTGCCTGCTTCCATTGTTAAGAAACCCCTTCAGGGTGTTCCCCAGCCATACCCTCTAATACTGTGCCACAGAGGCTCTGTGCCTAGTATGAACAGGCACACACCCATGTTACCCCCAGTCTTCTCCTCCAAGACAGGACGAAGAGGAGGCATTAACTCCGTGACATCTCGATACTGCAGCTTTGCCAGCACTCCCTTGAGGCAGTTCCAGGGACGGACAGATGCCACACACATCTCCAGCCAACCCCCAGGAGCCTTTACTCAGCTCAGCTGAGGGCAGAATTTCACATTTTGTTGCCCTGGATAGGCAAGGAAGAAAGTAAAGGCCAGGGGCTGGCAGAAGCTGGTCCAACCAAACACACACACACACACACACACACACACACACACATGCGCGCACACACACATACACACACATAAATACAAAAGGGGGAGGGAGTAAGCACCAGCACCTCGGCCTCATTGGTGCAGGTGACTGCTAGGAAGCTAAGTCCTAGGCAACCAGCCGGGCCAGCGCAGTCGACCCCACTGTAGACCAGGGCCAGTGCAGCCCCGCGTTTCAGTGCTCAGCCCTTCAGCGGGGAGATAGGCGGCTGCTGCCACATGTCCAAGAAAGGCTGTCCTTTCACTACAGCGGAATGCGACGGGGAACAGGGGCATGAGAGGATGATGGGGTCCGTTATTCCATTCCTTTTCGTTTTACAACTTCACTCGCAGAGACTTCAGAGTTCCAAGTGTCTGCTGTGCTGTGGAACCCGAGTGCTGTCGCCTTGATGGCTGGGCACCTGCTGGCCCCCAGAAGCACCTACTCCATGATGGCTCGGTATAGTGCAGGCTCGATGTAATCCTCCCGGTATCTTGAGTTGATCACTCGTTGCCGTTTCTTTTCCTGCTTAACCTCCTTCTCCGTGAAAATCTCATTGAAGCGCATGTCCGACGCTACAGACTACAGAAGGATATGCAAGCCAAATGAGCACTGTGTAGCCAACCACCCGGAGGTAAGAACAAAAGGACACACCCTTGCTTTGTTCACTCCCTCCCAGATGGAAGCCAAGGGCACACGGAAAGTACACTCACCAGTCAAGGGTACACAGAAAACACGCTCACCAGTCAAGGGTACACAGAAAACACGCTCACCAGTCAAGGGTACACAGAAAACACGCTCACCAGTCAAGGGTACACAGAAAACACGCTCACCAGTCAAGGGCACATGGAAAACAGGCTCACCAGTCAAGGGCACGCAGAAAACACGCTCACCAGTCAAGGGTACACAGAAAGCACACTCAGCAGTCAAGGGTACACAGAAAGCACGCTCACCAGTCAAGGGCACACGGAAAGTACACTCACCAGTCAAGGGTACACAGAAAGCACGCTCACCAGTCAAGGGTACACAGAAAACACGCTCACCAGTCAAGGGCACATGGAAAACAGGCTCACCAGTCAAGGGCACACAGAAAGCACGCTCACCAGTCTGGATTTGACCCTCTTGGGAAGCTCTTCATCCAGCGTGTACACATCATCTCTCTTAACCACAAGCTGTGAGCCATCCTCAAACTCCACCTACCGGAGTAAACAAAGACCTTTGGCTGTGATATCCCTGATTCCCTGGTCTGCTGTGCACAGTGGCAATTTCCTGCCATCACAGGAAGGATCCAGAACACTGAAAAAAGGACTACCAAAAAGAAGCCGCTTCTGGCAGACAGGACGCAGGGCAGCTGCACGCTCTGAAAGGGTTACTAACCGGTGAGCTCTCCCTAGAGCTCTCCTCAGAGGAAACACTGAATCAATCAAGTATTCCCCAGCCCCCCCAAAAAAACCTTTGGCTACCTGGTACATCTGGATAGGGTGGGAGGCCACAAATTTGGCTCCGTAGACTTGGCCATCTGTCCATCTCACTTGGACCACTTCTCCTTCAGCAGGAGGACCCAACTGGAGACAGTCCTGACTCTGAGGGAACAGTAAATGAGAAGAGTGAAAGGAAGATCCCTCATCACCATCTACTTAGGGAAGAAGGAACCAGGACAAATTCCTGCTCAGATGTCTGCCCAAGCAAGGCAGGCTCTCACTGGCCTGAAAGATACAAGTTAAAGAGCTGCCTGCCGAGTCCAAGTCGGCCCCGAGTCCAAGTCGGCCCTGTATCTCTACTCCTGACACTCTGAGGTGACAGAAAAGGGCAGCCAGAATAAGCTTCCGGTAAACTTAATAAACACAGTGCCAAGATCAAGAATCCTCACGTTCCTTTAGCTGTCCTGCTAAAGATCAGAGGACAGAGCTCTGCCCTGAAGAAATACTAGAATGAGGATTTCAGAGTACTGAGTTGACCTTTGCAGCTATGGTGTAAAAGCTCTACAGGTAAACCTGCTGTTCTTCAGCACAAGGCAGCGGCTGCAAGCATTAGCAGTTGCTATCATATCCCTCACCACTGTGCGCTCATAATTTAGGGGGGGAGGGGGAAAAAAAGGAAAAATACCTGGTTTCACCTAACAATGTCTCTTGATGAAGCAGAAAAACTTGCTTTGTCAAACCTTAGTCCCTGAGTACATGTGAGCACTCAAAGGCGGACACTTTGGCTACCTGCTGAAGAACAATGGTTGTCTTGAGGAAAAGTGCCGTGTAACTGACCTGTGAGCTGCTTTTTTCATGGAGCACTGGCTTTATTTGAAAAACTGGCTGACAAACTACGGATATTCAGACTTGAGTACTGGCAGACATCCTCTTGGAAATGAATGAAATAAGCCTGTCACTTCAAGGAAAAGAAGCCATAGTACTGCCAATAATAAAACTTAAGCTTTTAGAAAAATTAGAACTCCAGGGAAGTTGTATCACCACACTAAGCTTGAAGCTTTGCCAAATTTAAAGATATTTCTGAGGGGTACCAGGTGGAGCATGCGACTCTCGATCTCAGAGTTGTGGATTCAAGCCCCATGTTGGGTATGGAGATTACTTAAAAAAAAAAATTCATTTAAATAAATAAATTTATTTCTGAGCAATTATACTAATAAATGTGGTTTTTGATACTGTATAATAAAATTTAATATTTAGGGGCACCTGGGTGGCTCAGTGGGTTAAAACCTCTGCCTTCGGCTCAAGTCGTGATCCCAGGGTCCTGGGATTGAGCCCCACATCAGACTCTCTGCTCAGCGAGAAGCCTGTTGCCTCCTCTCTCTCTCTCTCTGCCTGCCTCTCTGCCTACTTGTGATCTTTGTCAAATACATAAATAAAATCTTTTAAAAAAAATTAACATTTAGAAGATCTTCATAGTCTAATGCGTGAGTACTTTCTAAATACCCAATGTATGATGTTACGAAATTCGGCGTAAGTAAAGATTCATTCTCAGTGCAACATAAGCCAGTGGATTTTAATGTAAGTTCACTGACCTACTTTCAGATTCCACCCTGCAACTAACTTTTAAGTTGACTTTTGGTGTAGTACCCAAAGAATAATCACAATGGCATGAAAGGATATTAAAAACTCCTCCCCCTTCCATTTACTACTTGTAAATGCTTGTGAGGCTGAATTTTCTTCATATACTTTTAACCAAAATGATACATCACAACGGAATGAATGATGCAACATTAAAGAGATTTGCAGAAATCTGGGGTGCCTGGCTGGCTCAGCCAGTAGAGCACGAGACTTGATCTCAAGGTCATGAGTTTGAGCCCCATGTTGGGTATAAAAATTACTTATAAATAAATAAAAATCTTAAAAGAATAAGGAGGGGGCACCTGGGTGGCTCAGTGGTCTAAAGCCTCTGCCTTGGGCTCAGGTCATGATCCCAGGGCCCTGGGATCGAGCCCCGCATCTGGATCTCTGCTCGGCAGGGAGCCTGCTTCCTCCTCTCTATCTCTCTGCCTGCCTGTAATCTCTGTCTGTCAAATAAATAAAAATCTTTAAAAAAAAAAAAAAAGAATAAGGAGATTTGCAGAATTGTAGAAAAGTGGAATTCTTCCCTCTAATATTGCTTTAAAATGGTTATTTTTCAATTAAAAAACCCAGATTGTTTTAAGATTTTATTTAAAAAAGATTTTATTTATTTGACAGAGAAAGAGACAGCACAAGCAGGGAGAGCAACAGAGGCAGAGGGAGAAGCAGGCTCCCCACTGAGCAGGAAGCCCAACGTGGGGCTCGATCCCAGCACCCTGGGATCATGACCAGAGCCGAGGGCAGATGCTTAACCAACTGAGCCACCCAGACACCCCATAAAAAAAAAAAAATTATTCTAAATCAGTTATGTCCATTTCAATTTCCAATAAACGCCGATAGACATTATCCACACACACACAAAAAAACCAAAAACAAAAACCTGTGGGGTCCTCAGTAACTTTTAGAAAACAGAGCCCTGAGATCACAGATTTGTAAATTAGAGATACCCCCACCGGCTTCTCAGAACTGGTATGAAAAGTGAGATAGACACCTGCCATGAAGCATTTAGTATAGCAGCTGGTAGACTAGAAAAGCTTGGTAAGGTACACCTATTCTACTGCCACAGATACTATTAACATCATCTTTACTGTGACTCAAGTCTACCTTGTAACTAATGAATGTGGTTTTAGCAACTAGGTTGCTAACGCAGTATAAAGGGAAATACCAGATTTGTTAAAGGCAGAAGTGGCTTCATCCCTCTACCTTGGTGCTCAGTCTAACATACAAAAAGGCAGAGTGAGGATAAGGGAAACTTGAACTAAGTACTCAATACTGAGCCAGGAAACCTAGAAGTGTGGGTGTCGGGTGTCAATATTAAGCAGGTCAGGGATAGCTCCTAAGTAGTTCCTACTTGGCCCAGAAGCCGTCACCTGTAAAGAACCAAACCAAGGGGCACCTGGGTGGCTCAGTGAGTTAGGCCTCTGCCTTCGGCTCAGGTCATGATCTCAGGGTCCTGGGATCGAGCCCCACATTGGGATCTCTGCTCCACAGGGAGCCTGCTTCCCCTTCTCTCTGCCTGCCTCTCTGCCTACTTGTGATTTCTCTGTCAAATAAATAAAAAATAAAATCTTTTAAAAATTTAAAAAAAAAAAGAGAGAGAGAACCAAACCAAATTCCATGTCTACTAAGAGGGCACAGACAGGAAAGAAAGTTGGCTAATTCTCCAAAATCACACAGCTACTGATAAGCAAACGAGCTGGTATTGGTCCTCTGGTCAGATTCCACTGCCTGCGCTCTTGCACTACCTTACAGCCCCTTGCAAGGGTGGCTTAGACTGAAGAAACACGTTGCAAAGTACAGCAGAAAACAAGGATTCCTGTGAGCTTCTAGACAGAGCAGGGTAGCCCAGGGGGACAGAATTTTCTTGGTGAGGAAAGACCAACACAAATGCTCCTTTCTGTTCAGGGAAAGACTGATGGAACTTCGGGCCTGGCTAGAAATGGTAGGCAGGCACACAGTCAGTCTGCCAGCCAGACCTAGAAACACCCCCATCCCAGACCACCCAAGCAGCTCCTCGCAGACATTACCACTATGTCCTCGGGATAGAGATTGTCGCTGAAGGAACCATCATCAAAGTTGACTTCATAGAAGGTCTCGGTGGTGAGCCTGACCACCTCACACTGGTAGAAGCGCCCATTCTTGTGCTTGCTAATGACCTTCTGGCCGGCGGTGATGCTCTGCAAGGCCCCCTTGGCACGCTGGGAAAAACAGAGGCAGAGGTTACTCCCATATCCAGTTGACAGGACTGGAAAATGGAGACCAAGATCAGTTGGTTTTTCTTTCCCAGGGAGAGATGAGCACAGAAATGAAAACGTAAAAAGGATTAAGGGTGGCAGGTGGACCCGGACTTTTCAGATACCTACACCTCTTCAGGGATGCTACGAAACACTAGTATCCCGTTCTCCTCCATAAATGCAGCACCTCCTAAATTCCCGGTCCATACTGTCTTACACCGCCCGCCTAGTTCCCTTACCCCAGACTGTCTCCCAGAAGAGACCCTTGTCACTTCCCTACTGCTGCCAGACACGGACCTATTCCCGCACCCACTCCTGCACACAGCTCAGACACAACAGGGTGGACATTCCTCAGGAGACCTGAGCCCAGGGCCCCAGACACTGCTCCATGCTCATCTCAGCACAAGCTCTACCCTCAGGGCTACAGCACAACGGTCAAGGTCCCCCGGAGGCCCTCAGCTGCATGTGACCGGGGACTCCCCACTTTAAGGGCCCTGCCGGCTCTTATTCTGAACTTGCCCTTGATGCAAATGGGATCCCAGAGCGTCCTATCCAACCACTCCTCCCGAGTTCCCCAAGCACTGTGCTCCATCACACTGGCGGCCTTGCTGACCCTCAGCATGTGTGCTGAAGAGGCCCGCAGCTCAGTCTTAGCCCTGTGGGCCCCTCTACCAGAAATACTGTTCCCCAGTCAGCGGCACACCAGCCCCCGCACATCCCAGTATCAACCTATGGACACTGTGGCTTACTACGCCTCTTCCACTCCCCTTATCCTGCCATGTTTTCATCCACCACACTCCTCCCCAACAGATACACTGTACGTGTACACGTCTCTCCCAGTCTCTCGGCTGCATGCAGCAGGAGCACAGGCTCAGTTTTGCCTGGTTCACTGGAACTCTCCCAGCACCTACACTGGAGCCTGACACGTGAGAGGCGCTCAGTCAGTATTTGAAGAGTGAAAGAAATAGTCAACGGCCCCCCCTTTTCTCACAGCACCAGGAGTCTACGGCTGCCAATTTAAGGATACGGAGAGCCGATGGCAATCCCCAAGTCACTGTCCTGCCTCCATAACCAAACTCCTGCCCCCTGAGCCGTCAGGGCGCAGCACAGCCTCACCCACCGCCCTGCTAGTCTCTCCCTCACAAAGACTAGTTTTCCTCTTACTGAGCTCCTCATCCACCTGATCACCTCTTGTGCTCAGTGAAAGATCTTTATGAAAAAGAAGAATCCAGTCAGCCAATAAGGCCCCTGCCATCATGCCACATGGTAGTGACGGGTTTGCTCCTCCAGACCAGCGTCTCGTGTCCTGCACTACTGTGCTCACTCTACCACTGACAGGCTTTATCGCGGCCTCTCTTATTTGACCCCATTTGACCCCATGGCCACTCCGCAGCGTGGGGCACCGATGGACATGACACCAGAGCTGCCCGCCCCAGAGCACACGGCCCCCCGATCCCTCTCCACCGGCTTCTGTCTGTACTTCCTCAGCTACTTTCACTGGCTTCTGCTCTGCCATCTGCTCCTCATATTAGGAATCTCCAGAGCCCAGTTTCTAACGGCAACTGGACTGAACTACCCTGTTAAAAACTGGTGAATCCAAATCTTCACCATCTTAGTTAAAGCAGCTGCCTGCTGCTGGCTCCATCAGAATTGTCCAGAAGTGACCTCAAAGTCAAATGTCCCACCCTCTTCCCCCCCCCCTTTCCCTTGGAAGCCCCACTCTGAATCAGTTTTGGTCACAGATAATAGCATATTTGCACTCTCCCTACCTTTCAGGGAAGTAATCTGAGCCCTCTTCAATTCACACTCCTTTACCCCTTTCCTCATGTTCCCCTCTCCAGGGTGGTCAACAAACCGTCAATCCCACCCATTTAGGACCCCGCGGTGAGATGTGACCCCAAAGCTCTACCTCTGTGCTCCCACTGCAGACCTCACTCCGCTCCCAGGCTAACCAGTCTCCCTGTCTCAAATTCTTATTCTTTGAGCCTTTGAATCCACTACCAGAGTAACTGTTAAGAAATATGGCTCAAAATCATAGCTTTTGAAAAGTTCTTCTCATCTAGCAGAAGAGGACTCAAACTCCCAAGAAGGGCAGTCCAGGGCCTTACCCGCCAGCCCAGCCACATTCCCAGAACCAGTCCTATGTGTCTGTTCTCCTGCGACGTCTTCGCTATGCTTCTGAAGCCCTGAATGCCCTCCCTCTCACAATTCCTACTTCCTTTTTTTTTTTTTTTTTTTTAAAGATTTTAGTTATTTATTTAACAGCAAGAGATCACAAGTAGGCAGAGAGGCAGGCAGAGAGAGAGGGGGAAGCAAGCTCCCTGCCGAGCAGGGATATAGGGCTCGATCTGAGGACCCTGGGATCATGACCTGAGCCAAAGGTAGAGCCACCCAGGCGCCCCAATTCCTACCTCCTACTGAAGTCCTACTTCAACTGCCATCTTCTACCCAAACCCTCTCATAACTTGTCTAGCTGGGATGACATCTAATTTTCTCGAAGCTTCACTATTTAGAAAAGCACAAAAATCTCTACTGTACACTCATTAATGGCTAAGTCCTCCAAGGTCTCTCCACCAGTTCACACTATCTGCCGAGCCCCCGCTGTGTCCTAGACATAGTGTTAGGGAATACGGGCGCTCCCATTAAGAAGCTAGGGCCCCTCGAGGAGGAGTGGCAAACAAGTACACAGATAATCACAAGGACTCAACCACAAGCAGTCTGGTGCCAGGCAGGGAGCAGAGATGGACGGGGGCCACCTCTTCATCCCTTCCTCACCGGCACTCTCCACAGGGCAGAATGCCAGAGAGCATACTTGCCAACACAATTAATGGGCAGCCTGCAGAGAAAATGATCCTAGAGACGGGTAAGAGGATTGCAGACCAGCATCCTCCCTCACCTCCAGACTGGGGATCTTGTGCCGAAAGCAGGTAATGAAGACGACAAAAGGCCAGTCGTCGGGCTGCATCACCACCCCTGCAGCCTGGGCGCAGCTCACGTGGAAGGCAGTCGGGCACCGGCCGTGAGAACACTGCACACAGCAGCCAGCGGTCCTTTTCCTCCGCTTCTTGCAGAAGACACATTTCTACAACATGAGGGAAGCAAGCCAGGGACTCCAGGAGCTACCAGTGCCGTCTCTTCTGCCGTTCCCCAGCCCAGATGCACAGAGCCCAATGAGCAACCTCCCTCCCAAAACAAGAGGACACACAAACCTCTTCCAACCTCGTATCTGAATACGTGTGTTCTCATGAAATAGTTTTAACCAAACGGTGACTCAGAGACTCTGACCAAAACCAAGGGTAAAAGAGGAACACTGGGTCACATGGAGGAAAGGATGCCCTCAGAACTGTTATGCTCTCCACCCAGAGACGTGTAAATGGGACAATGACGGACAGAGTCTCCAAACCCATCTCCTCTTCCTTACCAGTTTGAAGCGGGGCAGGGGAATTTTGCTCACATCCACTGGACTTCTTTCGGCAATGTTGACAAACCTTGCTTCCAAAATTGCTACAGCACAAGACACGTGGACCCACCTGCCAAAAGACAAAGGCTACCTCAGTCACCTCTGGCTCCGAGGCCCTGCGGCCTCCTCATCAAATCTATCGGAGTCAAGAGTGGGTGGGCCTGCCCACAGTGCTCTGTCCCCAACCCAACATGGCCTCTTACTTCCACCTGCGAGGTCCCTGGGGCCAGCAAGTTAAGAACCAGGAGTGTCTCCACACTGAGTACGGGGATGGGTCCCCAGCAAACTGCCCTGGGTTACCCAGGGTTGTGCTTCTCACACCACAAATTCATTTCCAGTCTGCTGCAAAATGAGTACAGCCATAGCTAATTGAGTGGGGCAGGTTTTGGGGAGTGAAAACAAATCTGAGAGCTCTATAAAGACCTCTTTTACCACAGAAGCAGGGTGGTAATGTCTCAAAATGTCTCCCTGTGCGCCCTGTCTGCCAGTAGCCATAGATCTCCCCTCTAGGCCTTCACCCAAACTCCTCCCCGGGGCTGAAATAACCTCTCCCTCTACTCCCTTCATCCACAGCACCTCACTCATTAAGGTCTGGCCCAGGCCTTACTCTGATGGGTCTGTTCAAGGAACACCCTGGGAGAGTTACAGTTCTGGGCATTCTGAGAAACTGATGTGCACCATGATGAGAACCCCTGAAACCAGGCCCGGTGGAAACCTACCACACAGAGCTGGGCTTCTGTGCAAGAGCCGGAGCAGACTGGCTGGGCGCAGCCCCACGAGGGCAGAACCAAAAATATAAGGGGAAGGCAGGGACCTCAAGCAGAGCCACTTCCACTCCAAGTAAGGAAGAACCTGCAACAGTGCTCTCTCATAACTATGAGGAACACGGTGGCCCTAAGAAATGGCAGCAAGTACCTTTAAGGCGTGGAAGCAGCAAGGAGAAGAGCCGTCTACCTTGTGCTCTTGTGATGCAGAAGGGCTCCAGCCCCCACGGGACAGGAGCTGGAAGGAGGATACTCACCACCGGCTGCCCACTGACCTGTGGGCACCATACCCTGCACAGCCAGCTTTTCCAGAGCAAGCCCTTCATCCACCTCACGCTTCTACCTCCGAATGCGTAAGCGGAGACCAGGCACAAAGGGTCAGCTCGGTGAAAAGCTGCTGCCTGCCAGCAACAATGCCCAGACTTCTGTGGATCGTACTCCACAGGAGGTGGGTGAGGCCGAGCTCTCTTCCACGTCCCGCTCTGCTCCCCAAGGACACGCACCCTCCTTCCGAGAGCAGGTCTAAGCCAGGGTGTGTGCCTGTGGACAAGTGCTCACAAGCCCTTGGCCACAGCCACCTCTACACCAGCCCCAGCTACGATAAAGTAACATCCTCACTTCTGGCCCCTGGGGCCTCTGTATCACCTGTGCGGGCTCTCCAAACCTCTAAGTCTGTCTTAGCTCCTTGCAAAGGAAGACATCACTTATATCTCCGCCTCAGAAGAGAAGCTAGATCGGAAAGGTCTAGGGCTGCTTGGCTTCCCTGGGCATCCCGTTTTTAAAATCAGTCTTGGCGATGCTATTCCAGCTCCAATGATGTGCTTCCCAAACCCTCCATCAGTCCCTGTGACGAACAGCCACTGCCCTCCCAGTGCCTCTCTGCTCCAGAATAGAGCATCAGAGCCGCCACTCGGAAACTCACCTGTCATCATTGGCTCTCTGTAGGGCTCCCCCTCGTAATGAGCACAAACAGCAATCCTGCCAAGAAGGGAGGGGGAGGAAGGGGGGTTACCACCAAGTCATTAACATCCAATCTGCTCTCTCCTTGGCCTCCTTTGGGTAACTGCAGCCTCCACATAAGAAAAGCGGCTTACCAGCATGTGGGGCCTCGCCTACACAGTCCGTGTAAGCAGGACTCCCGTACAGGAAGACAGGGAGACCACCCAGGGCTAAAGTACACCAAGTATTCACTTGACTCAACATAACCCTCTTCGCTGTTACTGCTAATAATAACTGGAAGCAGTCACCAAGAACACTCTGCTCAAACTGCAGGCATTACAGGGCTCTGCCTGCCTCCTACATGCGGTACTGCTAGGTTCCGGGGCAGGGGCTGAGGAGAAAGCTACCAAAAGAACCACGAGCCTCTTCTGATGGCCCAACCCAATAGCGAGATTCTCTGAAGGGGCTTACAGCTGGTCCTCAGGACCACCTTTACGGAGTCCAGACACAATGTAGCCGACACAGCTTCCAGACCCCATTCATGGCCCACCACAGCTGGGCGGCAGCCACGCTGTTCTGACAATCTGCCCTCTTTGCCATCACTGTGTACCAGGCACACTGTGCAGACTGCCGGAGATAGGAAGTCCACATAAAAAAGTCCGGCCCTGAGCAAAGCCAAGTGTCACAGGGAAGACGAAACAGTGTGGACCACTCACCTCCTCCAGAGCATTAGCTGAACACCGAGAACACATCCAGTCTTCAGAAGCCTTTGCAGGAGGGACCCCGTAACAACCTAACAAGGACACCAAGATGAGCAAATTAAACCCAGAGGCCAGGGCGAGAATGCACACTTACAACTCCTTTCCATACACTACCAGTGTGAAAGCTGCAACTAAATCTTACAGAAAAACCCCTGAATTCTAGAGTCAGGGACCCAAGGGTTCACCCATACAGCTCCGTGGCCCAAAGTCTCAAAGAGGCAGAGACTGTGCATTGCCTGGTTTAAACACGTAGGGAGCAGCACAGACTAATCACCTCCTGGTATCTGAGGCCCAGTGAACAGCACAAGGTAGACCCTAAAGTCAGTGCAATTCCAAGTCCATCAGCAGCAAACTCCCCAACAACACAAGAGCAATCTGCAGTTGAGGGCCTGGGGAGGCCACTGGCAGGTTGGAGGGAGGCCAGTACGGGGTGAGACCGGCACTGAGCAAGCCCAGGCGCCTGGGTCAGGCGACAGGCGAGGCACTCACTGGCGTGGACGCGGACACTGCACTTCTTGCAGGAAACAAGAAGGCTGGTGCCATCCTCCTCAAGGTAAGGGGTAGAAAGGTTGATGTCCGTGCTGCAGCCAGTGGAGGTGAAACACATTTCTGGAATTAATGGCTTGGTCCTCTGCTTCTGGACAGCTAGAGCTGAAGTGTTTCCACAGCTCTGACTAAAGCCTCCAAACTCGACCTAAGGAGAGAGAGAGCAAGTGCATCCCTCAGTGAACATGCACCCGTGTTCCCAGCTTTCTACCTGCTCTGTCAGCAGAAAGCTGCCTCTCTTACTGGCAGGACTCTGGCTACGGCTCCCGGGTGCACAGCCATTATCCCAGAGCTGCTAATTGAAGTTACCTCTAATGACTCAAATTCAATTTCTCACAGCAGCATCAAACAGAGGCCCCTGGGGACAACTGAGAAAAGGGAGTGAGGTAAGAGGCAACTGGGATTTCCATCTTCCCAAACCAAGTGGTAATAAAATGCGCTGAGATGTTAGCAAGGTCGCTCTTGCAGGCTCCCCGATGTGCAGCACCACATGGCTGGCCCCACCCAGGGACAAGACCCGGAGCAGACGCTCCTCGTGGACTAGAACAGATGTCCCCCCAGGGCCCACGGCAGCGAGTCACCTGAGCTGCAGCACCGCCATGTGGCTGGACCCCCACCTGGGACTTCCGGATCGGGATCCCTTCAGAAAGAATGCTACGCCCACGTACTTCCCTTGGCAAACAGCCTGACTGCCAGGATCTGCCAACTCTACAACCATTCCAAGGACGGGGCCTTCAATATGTCAACCCGAGGCACAGGCCCCTCCTGAAGCTCTGAGACCCATGCAGTGAGGGTCTGCTGACAGCACCACCAGGCCATTCACCTGTCTCACAGGCAGGGGCACATATAGTTCTTCAGTTTTGCATTTTTGTCAGTGGAAAGGCACAGCCAGTTACTAATCCAAAATATGTCAGTGTGACGTCCCAGTCTTTGGCAAGCGTCAATCTGGGGCCACGCCAGTCTCAGTGCAGCCAGGCCTCCACAACCACCAGAGAACTGCTTCTCTACCTCCTTCCCTGCCCCCCTCCCCCCGGTTCCTTCTGACTATTGCCCGTGTCCACGGCCCGTGTCCGTGGCAATGGCAAGAGGAAGACAACACTGTGGATCTGGCAGACTGCAGTAACGAAATGCAGTGCTCCAGACTGGCCAGGATGAAAAACCACCTGGAAGGAACAAGCACCGACCAGAATGGTGAGAGAAGAACAGATTCCTCTGCAAACAGTGTGAATGCCACAGGATGGCCACAGGGCATCCCACCGAGGCTAAGCCACACCTCCCCACCCCACCCCCACCCCCCGCTCTTCACCAAACCTTTCTCCAGTGAAAACCCCCACACTGCTGGACTATCTGCCTGGAGAAGCCTGGCCAGGACAGAGATGAGGCAGAGAGCACTAGAAGAACAGCCTCTCCCAGGACAACCAGTGACAAGCTCAATGTACCCACAGTGAAACCTGGCTTCCCTCTGGACTGCTGGGCCTGAGTACACAGAGAGGATAAAGGGGGCGTACCTGATGGTAGGTCTGAAAGATCATACAGACGGCGCAGTGAGGGGCCTGCTGGGCCATGGACTCATTGAATTCCTTCTCTGCCTCAAAGTTCGGGGGTCGGTTCTGCCATAGTTGACTCAGGGGCTTGGCCCAGGCCTCTGTCTCCTCAGCCTCCTCCTCAGGGGTCAGCTGTTCGGATGACTCTAGAGCAGGAAGCAGAGCACGGGTCAGCACCAGCCCCGCACATCAGCAGCTCTGCCTAGAGAGACAATGAGCTCACCGGATTCTTGGTCCCAGGTCTGGCCTAAACCTCAGATCCTACAGGTCTGATAAAGGCAAAGGGCAGAAGTGATTTCCAAAAGACTCCTTCAATACTCGGAAGATACTGCAGACAGTCCTGCCTGTGCCGCCTTCTCTGGTTAAGCTTTTTACCCGAGTTCAGCCCACTCTCCTTTCCCCTGGCAGCTGCCAGCATTCAAATCCTAGGCCCAAAAGCAGCACAGTGAGATACAGTCTTGCCAGAAACCATGTTCCTTGCTGCCTCCAATATGCCAGCATGTTGAGTCCCTACCTTTTAAGAGTTTCCTCTATAGTTGCACTGAAGGGAAATAAGGAACAAAAATAACAAAGAAATGGCAAGGCTTCCAAATTTTTTCACCATGTGCCTTGGTCAGAACTTTCCAGCTCCCTCAGGAAAGGTCTGTGGGGTATCTGCCTTTTCTGGACAGGGATCCCCAACCATCCTGGCTCTGCTTGGAAGATGACAGTAGACTGAGATGAAGACAAACCCTCTTTCCCAGCACCTTGAGTCTAGACCAAGACCTACCACACAATGGCCCACAGGACAAATGCGATCCACTTGGGGAATTAAGAACTGTTTTTCCATCTTTAAAAGATTAAGGGAAAGAAAAAAGAGTATGTGACAGAAGGTGAAAAGCCTGAAATATTTACTATGTGGTCTTTCCCAGACCTCTAGTCTGTATGACAAATCTGCATCTCTTCATTACCCTAGCCAGCAGAGCATATGATTCATCGGGCCTCAGCACTGCCTGAGGAAGGAAAATCCTCTCTGGGTGCCACCTTACCAAAAGAAAGGGATACACTGCTGAACAGAAAAAAAAAAACTGTGCTTGCAAAACAAGATGGAGGGGATAAAAGTGCACACTTTCCAGTTCCCCTTAAATCAGTGAGATGTGCAGAGCCCACAAGATTCCAACAGAAGCAAGGTCAAGGAGGTAGGAAAAACTGTAACTCTTAAGATTATGGGTCAATGAAGACAGTCTCTGGTAAAAAGAACAACAAATATCGAAATAAACTAATCCACAGTGTTTCTCCAGATGCTCCCCCAAGTGAGGCAAGTACGAGAGGTTATATTTAGGATGTCTTTCTTTGGCGAATGAGTCCAAAAAAATGTCCAAGTAGGCAGCACCTGACAGGAGTCCAGCTCTGTGCCAGCCATACCACGTTACACCCTCCATGGGATCACTGTATCATGCTATGTGCGGGCATTAGGAATCCCCAGCTACAACCCCTCCAGTGATCTCACTGCTTCCAAGATAGAACCGCTCTGAAGAGGCCCTATACAGATCTATGCAGAGCAGCCCAAGGAACACTCTGGTACATACCTGCATTAGCTGCCCATTTACTTATTTCTGGCAACTCCGGCTCAGTGTACAAAGTTACCTAGTCGGCCTCATAGTCACGTTGACTCTAATGAGACCTGGCAGGCGCCATGTGTGTGACCGCAGTGAAGTACACTGTAACGTCGTGAGGCCACTACAGACAACTAAAATCAGCCCCTACGAGCCTCATCGACCATCCCCAGCCAGGAACCATGGTGCCGAAACCAAAGCAGGTATTTTCCTTACCCTGGCCAAAACAAGAGTGACCAAGATAGAAAAGAAGAAACAGAAACAGCCTCCCAATCACAAGAGAAAAACTAACACAGTGGCGTGCTCTGTTTACTAAACCACAAGTGGACAAAAATCACCCCACTTAGGTGTTAAATGAAACTTGCAGGAATTTTATAGTTTACACATACAAAACATCACTGAGACGTGCAAATAAGACTTGTGTATTTCATGAGTATTTATGCCTCCTTAAAAAATGGATAAGCGGGGGCGCCTGGGTGGCTCAGTGGGTTAAAGCCTCTGCCTTCGGCTCAGGTCATGATCCCGGGGTCCTGGGATCGACCCCCACATCGGGCTCTCAGCTCAACAGGGAGCCTGTTTCCTCCTCTCTCTCTGCCTGCTTCTCTGCCTACTTGTGATCTCTGTCAAATGAATAAATAAAATCTTAAAAAAAAAAAGGATAAGGGGTGTGGGGCACATGCTAGACTAAGAGAAACTAAAGAAACAAAGCTTTGTGATGGGATTGGGAGGGAGACAAACCATAAGAGACTCTTAATCTCACAAAACAAACTGAGGTTGCGGGGCGGGGATGGGGGAATGTAGGGAGAGAGAGGTTGGGTTATGGACCTTGGGGAAGGTATGTGCTATGGTGAGTGCTGTGAAGTGTGTAAACCTGGTGATTCACAGACCTGTACCCCTGGGGCTAATAATACTTTATATGTTAATAAAAAAATAAAAAATTAAATAAAATCTTTAAAGAAACAGAGCTTTGGGACGCCTGGGTGGCTCAGTTGGTTGGACAACTGCCTTCGGCTCAGGTCATGATCCCAGAGACCTGGGATCGAGTCCCGCATCGGGCTCCCAGCTCCATGGGGAGTCTGCTTCTCCCTCTGACTTTCTCCTCGCTCATGCTGTCTCACTGCCTCTCTCTCAAATAAATAAATAAAATCTTTAAAAAAAAATAAAATAAAATAAAGAAACAGAGCTTTGAAATGGGTGACCCTGGTTTGGTTTATACTGGTTTAAAGGGGAAAAGCTATAAAACACTTTTTGGGGTAAGCAGGGAAAAATTAAAATGGGCTGAAGATGGGAGAAGATGGGAGAATCCGCTGCCGGATACAGGAGTTTTCATTCCTCCAACTTCTCCGCACTTGAAACTGATCATAAAGAGCGGGAGGCCATATGTTATGATCTCACTTACATTATTATAAAAAGACATACATGGATACAATCCAGTATTTGACTAGAAAAATCAGGAAGATTTACACACTGAAACATGCAAGTGGTCACCTTTGCACAGTAATTCTGTTCACTTTATAACTTTGTTTTTCCAATTGTCTACGACCTGTATTTAGAGCCTCTACAGCACTGGGGCTGGAAATCCTGAAGCTAGGCTGCTGCTACCCAGAGAACCCAAGCCCCATCTAGGCCAGAGGAAGACCACAGAAGACTTCCTAAGGCTCTGACTCAAGGTCTGGCCTTGGATCTCAAGAGACTTTCCCCACCTGCTTATCACAATCCTACCACCAAGGGAAACAGCAGAGGTGGGCACCAGAATCAGATCAGAAAGAGAAAGTGGGGCTTGCTTATGGAGCAGAGAGGCTGGTCAGACTCTGGATCTTCCCAGCCAGCCACTGGTGCCAGGAAGGATGGGGCAGGGTAAGAAAGGGCCTGGCATTAGTCAATTATAACAAGGGATCTGACAGAGACTCACCCATGCACACTCACATTCCTAGAACTCTGAGCTCCAGGCTGCATAAAAGACCACGCTGAGCTGATGGCAACGACTCTGAGCTCTGGCGATAGACGAAGTTCCCAGTTCCACCCTGATCCCTGCCTTTCGCCTTCTGCCTCCGTCACAGGCCCCTCTTCCTGCCTTCCTGCCCCAGCCTCTGCCCTCTCCCCAACAGCCTCACATACTCTAGGTAAAGGCATCAAACAGACAGTAGCTACACTTGGTCAGCATGGCGTTAACACAGCTGTCCCCTGTGTCAAGTACACTTCAAGTAAAAAAAAAAAAAATTTTTATAAAAATTTTTCTTAATATTTATTTGAGAGAGAGAAAGTAAGCTCAGGGGTTGGGGGCAGAGGGAGAGCAAGAGGAAAGGAATCTTAAGCAGACCCCGCTGAGTGCAGGGCCTGACCCGAGATCATGACCTGAGCTGAAATCAAGAGTCGGACACTTAACCAACTGAGCCATCCAGGTGCCCCATTCTGAATAATTTTTTTTAAAAAGGTATTAAACACCACCTCTTCTTGGCCCCAAGTCTACATCTTCCACGGACACTGAACAAAGGTTTCTAATCCCAACCAAAGCTAGAAGGCAAGGAGGCACAGAACTCAGGTTTCTCCAGTCCCTACCACACTCACAGGTCTACACCCAACCCCCAAACCCAACTGACTTTGTGCTCCCAAAACCTTCACTACACCCCTCCCCTATCCTTACCACCATCATCCTGCTTCAGACCCTCCCCTGTCTCTCAGAGACCAAGACAAAAGCCCATCTGTTGTCCTCAAAGCCATTCTCAAAATGCAGTCACTAGGAGCAATCCTTCAAATGTCAGTCTGGCCACTTAAAACCCACTAGAGCAAGGCCTCCCTCTTCAGTTTACCCCCCACCTCACTCCAGCCCCACCCACCACACCCTGACCTGGCCATTTAAATGAGCGGCTCCCTCTGAATCTCTCTTTGCGCACCCTCCTGTGCTGTTTAACATCTCCTTTCTTTAGATCTGTTTACCTGTCAGTTTGCCCCACTACCCTGTGAGCTTTTTGAGGGCATGGACATATCTTAGTTATCTCTGTAGCTACACATTCAGCATTGGGCTTGGCATCATTGACAGAAGTGCTATCCAGAAAAATCAGCCTGTACCTCCTAACAGAGAAAGAGAAAACCCTGCATACAATCATCCTGTATTAGAAACATTCCAAGATACACAGACATACAAAGAAATATGATTACATATTAAGCATCAAGTGAGATCCTGTCCTCTTTGCGGAGTACCTGGGAGAAGAGCTAAGCCACTGGCCCACCGCTGACACTCAGCTGGGCCTCCCAATGTCCTGTCAGTGCGAGTCCTAATGGGGTGAAACACTTTCCTCTTCCTGGTGAGGAGGGAAAACAACACTTACCATCATCACTGACGCAATCCTGTAACACAAGTGGGTGATGGCGGGGGAGCTTGCTTAAGGGCTGACGACGGCCCTTGGACTTCTTGGTCTCCTCCAGGGAAAACATGTATTCATCTGCCACCTGGGCAAAGCACAAGAAATCAAATTGGTCTTGTCTCCACTTCGGGACAGAGAAGTTGGTCTTAAAATGAAAGGCAAGGGAAAGGATAGGCATAGAGAGACACAAAGAAATATAAAGCCAATAGAACACACCTGGCTTTGGAAAAACCAAAACAACAGTACCATGCAAACTAATCTAAACTAGGATTATGTAAACATTTTAGGGGAAAATTTGTGCCTCGCAAGTGTGGCTCCTGTTCCTCTCAGAAGCAGCCTGAAACAAATGTACCAAAAATAAATGTACTCTACAGGAATGCCACGCCCCCTCCCTTAAGCTCACAGTCATGAGACTGCATCTCCCAGAGCCCCAGAGAAACCAGGTGCCCCTTTTCTTGGACCAGAAGGGTAGCAGCACCTGTCACAAAGAGCCAGGCAGCTAGGCCACTGGACTTGTAAAGCTAGAGGACATCTGAAAGGGTGAGGAACAGCTGACCCACTAAAGTAAAATAGGCCAGCCCCTCCTTATGGGCTGTCAAGCCCTCAGCTCTAGCTGATACTGTTCGTTCCTCAGTTAGTTTCCTCATGGAAACAGGACAGAGTGCACATCTAAAACTCCGGCCTAGCTACAAAAGCGAAAGTCAATGTAATTAGCACTGTATTTAGATAATGGCAGAGCAAATGCAATTAGGTTTAGGATGTACAAGACAGAATCAGTAATACCACATGAGTTTCTTTCCAATCAATGTATTTAAAACTCGGTCATCCTCTCAGAAAAAGCACTTGACAAAGTACAACACCCATTCATGATCAAAACCCTCAACTCAAGAGTGAGTATAGAGGGAACATACCTCAACATAATAAAAGCCGTATGTGAAAAATCCACAGCTAACATCATCAATGGAAATATAAAAATAGAGCTTTTCCTCTAATGTCCAGAACAAGACAAGGATGTCCAGTCTCCTCACTTTATTCAATAATACCGGAAGTCCTAGCCACAGCAATCAGACAAGAAATAAAAGGCACCCAAACTGATAAGGAAGTAGTAAAATTTTCACCATTTACAGATGACACGATACCATATATAGAAAACCTGAGACGCCACCAAAAAACTGCTAGAACTGATAAAGGAATTCAGTAAAGTCACAGGATACTACAAAATCAACCTACAGAAATCTGCATTTCTATACACCAAAAATTAAGCAGCAGAAAGAGAAATTAAGAAAACAATCCCCTTTACAATTACAACAAAATAATAAGATACCTGGAAATAAACTTAACCGAAGAAGTGACACACCTGTACCCTGAAAAATAGAAAACACTGATGGAAAAAAAATTAATAAAAATTTAAAAAAAAAAAACTGATGAAAAATAATTGAAGGCAACACAAAGAAATGGAAAGGCATTCATTCCATGCTCATAAATTGGAAGAACAAACACCGTTAAAATGTCTACACTACCTAGAGCAATCTACACAGTTAATGCAATCTCTATCAAAATAGCAAGAACATTTTTCACAGAACTAGAACAATCCTCAAATGGAACCACAAAAGACCCCTCATAGCTGAAACAATTTTGAAAAAGAAAAGCAAAGCTAGAGGTATCACAATTCCAGACTTCAATTTATGTTACAAAAATGCTGTAATCAAAACAGTATATTAATGGCACACAGACTCACAGATCAATGGTACCCACAACTATACAGTCAACTAATATTCAACTAATTAATAACATAAAAATATGCCACAGGGAAAAGAGTCTCTTCAACAAATGGTGTTGGGAAAACTGAACAGCTACAGGCAAAAGAATGAAACTGGACCAGTTTCTTATATCAGACACAAAAATTAATTCAAAATGCATTAAAGACCTAAATGTGGGACCTGAAACCATAAAAATTCTAGAAAGGAGCACAGGCAGTAATTTCTGACATTGGCCACAACAACTTTTTTCTAGATAGGTCTCCTAAGGCAAGGGAAACAAAAGCAAAAATAACCAATTGGGACTACATCAAAATAAAAAGCTTCTGCACAGGGAAGAACACAATCAACAAAACTAAAAGGCAGCCTACGGAATCAGAGACGACACTTGCAAAAAATATATCTGATAAAGGGTTAGTATACATATATATATAAAGATACTCCTATTACTCAAATACCCAAGACCCAACAATAACCCAAAACCAAATAATCCAATTAAAACTGAGAAGACAAGAGAACAGACATTTCTCTAAAGAAAACATCCAAATGGCCAACAGACACATGACAAGATGCTCAACATTACTCATCATTAGGGAAATACAGATCAAAACCATGACAAGGTATTACTTCACACCAGTCAGGATGGCAAAAATTAACACAAGAAACAGGTACTGATGAGGACGTGGAGAAAAAGGAACCCTTTTGCACTGTTAATAGAAACGCAACTGGTGCAGCCACTGTGGAAAACAGTATGGCGGTTCTTAAAAAAATTAAAAACATTACCTTACAACCCAGTAATCACACTACTGCATATTTACCTAAAAATTATTTTTAAAATACTAATTCAGAGACCCCTAGGTGCTCAGTCAAGTTAAACCAGGCTAAATGAGCAATTTCCCAAGTGCACATCAAGAAGGCCCCTTGGGGTGCCTGGGTGGCTCAGTCATTAAGTGTAGGCTCAGGTCGTGATCCCGGGGTCCTGGGATCCAGCCCTGCATCAGGCTCCCTGCTCAGTGGAGAGTCTGCTTCTGTCTCTCCCTCTGCCACTCCCCCTGCTGAAGCGCTCTCTGTGTCAAATAAAATCTTTTAAAATAAAAAGCCCCTCAAGAGCCTCCACCAAAACAGCCCTGCTTTTGATTTATACTTTTAAAAAATATTTTATTTGAGAGAGAGAGCGAGCAAGCATGCACGAGAGAGCATGAGTTGTATGCAGAGCAGAGGGAGAGAAACAGGCTCCCCGCTGAGCAGGGAACCTGATGTGGGACCCGATCCTGGGACCATGACCTGAGCCAAAGGCAGACACTTAACCACTGAGCCACCCAGGTACCCCTGCATACGGTTTTACAGGCAGAGACTGAAGAAGCCTGTGAGAGGATAGATACTAAGCCTGCAGCAGACAGAGTAACGGTCCCCCAGAAATGTGCAGTTCTAATCCCTGTGAATGCTATGTTGACAGGACAAAACATTATTAAGTTTTCTCATCGGATAAAATAGTGAGATTATCCTAGATTCTCTGGGCAGGCCCAGTGTAATCAAACAGTGCTTAATAATGAAGACGGAAGCGGAAGACTTGGTGTCTGAGAGACGTGATGTGAGCAAGACTTGGCCGATGTGGCTGCTTTTGTATATGGAAGAAAAAGGCCACGGGCCAAGGAATGTTGAGCAGCCTGAAGAAGCTGGGCAGGACAAGGCATCTCCCTCTGGAGCCTCCCATGTCAGACTCCTGAAGAAATGGAAGATAATAAATCAACTTGTAAAAAACGGCAATAGGAAATGAGCATGGGGTAGGAGATATAAACAGGTCATTTAGTAGGTCCAAATGCTGGAGGAAGTAGACGGGTCAAGACCAAGAACACCAGAAGGTTGCTCTGGGAGAGAAGATGCCAGTCTCCAGCCCTGTTTGTTCCGAATGCCTCCTGCATGCCAGCCTATGCACCCCGCATACCATGCTTGGGCGGCGGGCAATGCCGACACCAGCAACACACAATCCCCGGCCTCAAGGAGCTCGTGGCCCACCCAGAGTTGGACTTGGTGTGTGAGTCTCAAGTCTCTGTCCTTTCCATTACTGTCCCGTTGCCTCTGACCAAAGTAGTCAGATCTATTCAAATAGTTAAATACCTTTCCATATTTTCTCATCTTCCGGCCTAACTACCCCTTCTGCTCTGTGGTCTCTGCATGGCCTTCCTCCCTGAGATATGCTCCGACTTCTAAATTCCTTCACTATGTAGCAGCAAGGGCTGGGTTCCAACCCTAGCTCTACCCACTACACTAGCTGTGTTAAGCCCAGGCAAGTAGTGTCCCACTCGTTGAGTGGGAGTAGTGAAATCTGCCCCACCACGGGTTCTTTGGGAGGAGGGGGTGTGACAGCAGGTAGGGTCTCCCAGGCCCCTGCCTGCAAGAGCTAGCAGCGCTCAGGCTCCTGAGTTCTCTGTTCCCCTTTTTCTAATGTCAGGCACCAGGTCAAGGTCAATGTTCTTAATGGGGCTTGTCCCGAACAAGAGAACAGCCAACTACTCCCTCCTTGTTTTGGGAACTTTTTCAAAGCAGCTTTAACTAACAAGAAATGTTACAACAGACACATCACTGTGGCTCTGGTGCTTCAGCAGTCAGTCAACCTGGGTGCTTTTACCAGGGCCCTTGACATAGAGCAGCACATTAACTGAACAGCAAGAGGCCCGAATTACAGTGTGCGGGATGCTCAAAGTGGGGGCAGGAGGGCCACAAGGGTGCTCTTCAAAACCTAGCTACTTCCAAATATAGATAGAATGCCATTAGACCGGGGCACCTGGGTGGCTCAGTGGGTTAAAGTCTCTGCTTTCGGCTCAGATCATGATCCCAGGGCCCTGGGATCGAGCCCCACACCGGGCTCTCTGCTCCATGGAGAGCCTGCTTCCTCCTCTCTCTCACTGCCTGCCTCTCTTGCCTACATGTAATCTCCACTGTCTGTCAAATAAATAAATAAAATCTTAAAAAATAAAAATAAAAAAGAATGCCATTAGACCTCTCCAAGGGTGGGTAAAGTGGTTCAGCTTCTGCCCCAAACCTTGACTGTCAGTCCCCCATTCCAACCCAAACAATCCTGACATCAGCTTCCTACTAAAACTAAACTTCCATTCATTCCTTCCACATTTACAGAAGGCTCATGGGCCAAGATCCAGGACCATGCTGCTGCCCGAAGAACCCAGGCTGGTGTGGCACAGGGCCTGGCTCCTGGCAGTTTGCCTTCCCCAGCCTAGGACAACCGTCCAGAGAGTACGACACACTGTCGTAAAAAGGCAGCCAAGTGCTGCCAGTGTTCGAGGTAGGAGGGCACGCAGATGGCAAGCAACAAAAGGTTTCTGTGAGTAGTGACTTTTGAAAAGGGCTGGGCTCCAATCAGCAAGAGAACTGTTCCAGGAGAGACATGTGTCGAGGACTCCCTGCCTCCTCCCACCTCAAAGCCACCTGCAGCCTGGTGATGGCCACACAATAAGGCATAGGAGGCCACTGAACTGTACACAAAAAAGTGGTTGAAATGACAGATTTTATGTCATGTATACTTTACCACAATTAAAAACAAATCAACTGGGGCGCCTGGGTGGCTCAGTGGGTTAAAGCCTCTGCCTTCGGCTCAGGTCATGATCCCAGGGTCCTGGGATCAAACCCCGCATCGGGCTCTCTGCTCAGCAGGGAGCCTGCTTCCTCCTCTCTCTCTGCCTGCCTCTCTGCCTACTTGTAATCTCTGTCAAATAAATAAATAAAATCTTAAAAAACAAAAACAAAAACAAATCAACTTGAAATGTAAAGAACAATACAAAAAGTAAATACAATAGGAGTGCTTCAAATGACAAAAGGAGAAGTGAAGCAAGCGTGGCCATGTACTGACAACCTTCAAGCCCCAACCAGGAGCATCTGTGGGTTCACTTTATGCCTCCACATGCAGCTTTGTGCACTTAAAAATGTATTCTAGAACCCTCCAATCTCCAGAAACACATGGCAGTGAACCTTCCAAAGTCAAGCTGCTTCATGGCACATAGGCAGACCCTCCACAGCACCTCCCAAAGCCCTCTCCAGACCCATACGTCTGCGACCAACCAAACTCTGCATATGCTTTGACCCTGGCATGTGTGACCATCACCATTTAGAACACACTCCTCTCCTGGATTCCCTTCCCCATTTCCCTCCAGCCACTGTGCACACTCCTGCAAACCTTCAGCCTAGCTACAAGGCCTGCTTCTCTGCAGTCTCCCCATACTCTTAACCCCAACCGCAGGCTGAGCTGCTAATTCTTCCACTTGGACTACAACACCTATCCCGAAGGAGTGGATATATTTGTTCACATCTAGACTCTGAGCTCCCTGAAGACACAGTCCTAGCCCCAAGTAGGCATGCTGTATGTGATCACGGTGGTTTTTTTTTTTTAAAGATTTTATTTGTCAGAGAGAGAGAGAGAGAGAAAGAGCGAGCACAGGCAGACAGAGGCAGAGGGAGAAGCAGGCTCCCTGCTGAGCAAGGAGCCTGATGTGGGACTCGATCCCAGGACGACGCTGGGATCATGACCTGAGCCGAAGGCAGCCGCCCAACCAACTGAGCCACCCAGGTGTCCGAGTGATCACAGAGTTTTAAAGCAAAGAGGCAGAGCAGCCAAGTTATTTTGTGAAGTAGTTCAAAGATGGTAGCACAGGGGCGCCTGGATGGCTCGCTGGTTGAGTATATGATTGTAGCTCAGGTTATGATCTCAGGAATCCCTGGGATTGAGCCTCACATCAGGCTGCACACTCAGTGGGGAGTCTGCTTGTCCCTCTCTCTGCTCATACCCTCTACTCATGCTCTCTCCCTCTCTCAAATAAGTAAATAAAATCTTAAAAAAAAAAAAAAAGGCAGTATATCCAGGAGGGTGCGGGCAGAGGGCCGGGTGGCGGTGCAGTGGAGAATGGCATTACCATCAGACTGTACAGCTAAGAAGGCCATACAGAAGGCCGCCTGGGTGGCTCAGTGGGTTAAGCCTCTGCCTTCACCTCAGGTCATGATCTCTGGGTCCTGGGATCGAGCCCCACATCAGGCACTCTGCTCGGCGGGGAGCCTGCTTCCCCCTCTCTCTGCCTGCCCCTCTGCCTACTTGTGATCTCTGTCAAATAAATCAATAAAAATCTTTAAAAAAAGGTCATACATAAAAAAAAGGAGGCAGGAAGGCACTCATGGTCTTTGAGCAGGAGTAAGAGGCATGTCAGAACTTTCTCCCGGCGTATCTCCACATGGAAGGTCTCCCAGCTTTTCTCCCCAGCCGCTGGACCTTAGTGAGCTTCACCATGTCAGGGTCTGCCTCTGGCGGAGGGAGTACCCTCAGGTCTGTGTCCTCCACACATGAAAGGCAAGTGGAAAACGTTCAGCCACTATGAGAGGCCTGTGTCCTCCACGGCTGCCTGCGGACTAGGTGAGTAACTGAGGTTAAGTGAGCAGCAGAGCCATTACATTAGGCCACGGGTTAAAAGTCACCCCCTTCAATCATTTTAACTGTTAATGAAGTAACATTCCGAGCCTCATATGCCCGACTCCTGCATCCATTCCTTAACTGGTTCCTAATTTGGGAGGAAAAAAGATGGGTGTTACCTGTTGGCTCCTCCCACCAAACACACAGAGACAACTTGCCTCTGTGGTTAAGATTAACTTACCAGTAACATACAGTCTAAACCCTGTGGAGAAAGTATGTAGCGTGTAGTAACTCTCTGCTATCGTTAGCTGCTTCTGGGGTCGTGACTGGAACCAGAGGCAAAAAAGTCAGGGGGACACTGTGCGACCTGCAGCATGACAGCAGGGTCAATGAGGACCCAAGAGCTTTGCAAAGAAGAACGGCTCTGATGTAGCATCCGGGACCATAAGGAGTTCAGGTGTCCAAGGTGGAAAGCCACCTCTTGTGGAAGCTGCCGCAGGAGAGCAGACAGCAGCCACCAGAGGCAATGAGGAGGAGGAAACACGGTCCTCAGCTCAGCGGCCTGCACCCACCCAGATGGAAGGAGGGACGTGCGGTGGAAAAGATCTACAGAAACTGAGCCCTGAGACTGAGGGAAGGCAGAAAGGAAAGACAAGAGACAAACCAACCACAACCATCCTCTACTCGGAAAACCCGAAGAACTTTAACACGGGTTCGGGGTTAGTACTTCAGCCAAAAACAGAGAAAGCCAATAGGTCGAATGCTAACATCCGGAGACAATGAGTATACATGAGGGGCTGGGGATGGTTCTCCATTTGCACGGACTTTCAAAACATCTCATAATAAAAACTTCTCAAAGACCAATTTTTCAAAGGTAAAGGTAAGGAAATGGGGAATAACTAACACTTTTCTGCACTGACTTCAACCCCACCCCAGCCCCACTCAAGGCAACAACTTGACCCATAAGCTGTGAGGCTGGGGAGTAAGAACAGGTCACTTGGGTAGGTGTGAGTCTGGCTGCATTCAACACGGCTCTGCTGTGTCCCACTCAGTTCCACAGAGAGCCTTTTTACACAAAACAGCTTTTGGTGACAGCATGTTTTAGAAGAAAGCCTGAACATTCACATTCATGGCTTTGGGAATTCATCCTGGCCTCCGAAAAGATGCTCTATCAATACTGTTGTACTGGGAGATGAAGAATGTATGGGGTGGGGAGGGGAGGGAGAACTCCCATGGGTGGCTACAAGGCAGTCAAGATTTTAAGGAAAAAAAAACCCTTGAATTTTCAGGTATGAAAGGCCACCGCACCCCCGCCCAGACATCTGGGCTGCAACCACCGCCACTCTAACCCTCGTGCCTCCAGAGCAGGTGGGGCCGGCGGGGGTGTCCAACCGCTGGAGATCTGCAGCTGTCATTACGACGCCTGGATTCTCTGGAACAGTCACACAGGGGCAAGAGAAAAGGAACTCCCAGCAAAGAACAAACTGGAAGTGAACCAGTACCACCCGGCTTTCTGCTTGACACTGCAGACTGGAGGCCCATTCTGACGGTCTCTCCTGCCATCTTGGATGCCTGCAGCAAGCACCCCCAGCCCCCCAGCAGATGCCCCCCTCCACAGGATCCCAGTCAGGGAGCTTGTCTTCTGCAGCACTGCCCAGAGCCCTTACCTCTGCCAGTTCCCGCTCACTGATACTTCCGGTGGTGCCCCCTTTCTTCCTTGTGCAGGGCTCTCCCACGGCGACCCTGCCGTCCCCTTTGGCATAGCTGTGCACAGTGAGAACTCCCGACTGCCCTTGGGCTCGGCAGGACAGAGGCTCACTGGTTTCTGAATCGGAAGAAAGAGAATCCCGAGAAGAACCGGAGCCCAGGCTAGAAGATGATTTCTTTTTCGAACCTGAGAGGACAAGGCGTCCCCCTAGAGAAGCAGGATTCACAGAAAGATCCAAGGCAGCTGTTTCTTGTTCCTCCTCTTCTTCCTCATCCTCCTCTTCTAGTTTGACGTTTTTAAGCTCTTCAAATTTGACTTCAGAGGAGTCAGAATAATCTGAAACACACACACACGTTGGCCAGAGCCAACTTCCCCATGCACATTTGAAGCCAGTGAAAAGCAAAGGGGCAAAGCACAGGGAAACACAGGCAGCGAGTACGGCGCAGCTTCCGATTCAGGCTCTGTCACCTGCAGGGTCACTGTGTGATCTGGGACTGACTGTGCAGCCCCACCGGGCCTCCAGGTTCGTCCCGTGGAGTGTAGGCAGCCTACCACCTATCTCCAGGGTTCTGTGTCTACTATGGAGCACAGCCTGGCACACAACAGACCCTCAGAAGTCACCTGCAGGAACCAAGGCCTGAATGCAGCAGGCCTGGTGACCCCAAGCTAGAGCATGTGCTGAAGAGGCACCCGGGCCCCAGGGCACCGCTCCACAGTGCTGTCCAGCTGCCAGCAGGTGCACCAAGACAGCCTCCGTACAGATCCACCAAGCCTCACCCGAGCTCACCCAGGCCGCCTCAACCACCATCCCAGCAGGTAGAGCGGCTGTCCACACCACTTCCTTCCTAAAATCCAAGTAGCCCCTCAAGCCCCCAGGAGAGCAAACTCTAAGATGGCAGCCAATCCCCTCACTGTCTCATTCCTACTTCTCCAGCCTCATCTCCTGCTAGCACCGCTGTCTTCTACCCTTCCCACCCCTGTATTCCAGTTACAGGAAGTCACTACCAACTCCCCGAATAGCTCATGTGGTTTCAGACCTCCATGCCGGCACCCCTGCCTACTCCCCTTTGGGTGCCCCAACCCGCTGCCTGTCTGGAAAACTCCAACCTCTCTCCTAAAAGTTGGGTCAGCATCACTTCCCCGACCTTCGGTGTCTCCCCGACCCCTCATCTGGCAGAGGGAGGCAGTACTTCCCCTATCTTCCACCCAGCATGCCCCTCTCCAAAGGGCTCCTCACAGCCGTTCTCACACTCCACTACCACTCTCTGCCCACAGACCCATCTCCTCCAACACCTGATGCCCCTGCACACATGGCATCTAACCCACAACAGAGCCCAGTGACGCTGTGGGAAAAACATCACAGCCAACAGACCTGGGAAGGGAAGAGCATCCTCGACTTGCCGCACGGAGCTGTGGGTGGGCCTCACAGGAGCGAGGGCAGCCTGGCACTCCGCCACATCGTACTGTCCGGAACTCAGCTCCTCCTTGGGGAAGAGCTCACTCTGACTCACCTCCTGCGGTATTTCAAGACAAACCCGGTGCCTCTTGGTCCCTATACGATGTTTGGCGAGGCTGTGAAGAAGAGAGCACACTTCTGAAGGGCCCACAAACACAGTCATATCCACACACGTTCACCCACATCACACACGACCCAAAATGAGCGAACGGCCAGAGCCTGTCCACTGCGCCTCACATTTGAGTCCCACCACTTGTCTGTGGGAGAGACGAGGGACTTCACCTCTCTGAGCCTATTTCATCCAGGGGGAAACAGGAACATCCCCAGCCCCCTCAGAGGTTGGATATGAGGCTTATGAGGTATGCCGAGCACCTGGCGGAGCTCCTGGCCTACAACAGCTACCCCGTAACCAGTCCTCCTTTCTTCTCCGTGTGGCCCAAGGCAGAAGACAGATCCTCCCGCTCAGACACCGAGGACGCTGGCCAACCTCAATCCCGCCACCGCCCAGCCCCTGTGGGTCTCATTCCAGCCATGACATTCTCCTCTGTAAAAACTGCCTCATATGCCAGGGCACCTGTATGGCTCAGTCAGTAGAGCATGCGACTCTTAATCTCGAGGTGGTGAGTTTGAGCTGGGCATGGAGCCTACTTAAGACAATAAATTAAAAAAAAAAAAAAAAACGTCTCGGGACGCCTGGGTGGCTCAGTTGGTTAAGCGGCTGCCTTCGGCTCAGGTCATGATCCCAGCGTCCTGGGATCGAGTCCCACATCAGGCTCCTTGCTCGGCAGGGAGCCTGCTTCTCCCTCTGCCTCTGCCTGCCACTCTGCCTGTGCTCGCTCGCTCTCCCTCTTTCTCTGACAAATAAATAAATAAAATCTTAAAAAAAAAAAAGAAAATAACAGTTTAAAAAAAAAAAAAAAGTCTCAGGTGGCAACGAGAAAATGACTTTTCTGGCTCAGAGGGAGCCACGTTCTCTTTGTATGTGACCTTCGCTCCAGCCAATTACAGGCCCACATACAGATGTGGTCATTCCTGGGTGATGGCCGTAAGGAAGAGCCTGGATGTCCTTGCTCTGAGGATTCTAGAGCCTTTACCAAGAATAAAAATTCCCTCAGCTGTGGCTCCAACACCCCACTTAGAAACAGCCTCTCGACAGGTTATGGAAGCGGCCCAAGCACCTCTCCCTCCAACAGCTGGGCCGAGAGGGCCGCCGGGTTACCTTCTCTTTAAGTCACCCTCCTCTCCATCCTCCAGCCCTTCCATGTCATCTTCCTCCAGACACTCCTCGTTTCTGGCTCTTGGGGGCAGTTCACTCTCCTTAAGGAACTCGGCTGCTTCTGGCGTGGGCAGAGTATGGTCGATAACTGTGCTGTCCTTCCCAGCTTTCCAAAGCTTGTACCTTTCTGGCTGGAACTTCCTCACAAACACATCCATGGAGATCTTCACCATGTCCTTCCTACAGGAGCACTGTCCCAGGGAACCAGGAGAGCTCCAGTCAGCACGCTTTAACAGCTTCCCCACGACCCCCATATCCCATCTCCTTCCCCCAAGTGAAATAAAGATACAAGCCCATTTAAAGCCAAACTGCTGGCACTCACAGCTGAGAGCGGACTGGCCTTGCGGAACCTTCGAGCATGAGGGGGAAGCAGGGAAAGAGCAGGCAGGAATGAGCGGCGCTGGGGTGCGCCCACCCAGGCCCTTTGCCAGGCTGCACAGAAAAACACCGCAACGAAGCTCCGCACTCACGTCCAGGAAGGTGGACGCCCGCCTTCCGCCCGTGCTCTAGCCCAGCCAGGCCCACAGGAGCACGTGCGCCCAGTCAGATGTCTAGCCCTGCCTGCTTCCCTAACCTGAAGAACTTCTCAGAGAAAACCCACAGTGGCCAAAGCAAGAAGCAGCAGTGTGTGCCGGTGTGGTTTTCAAGCTCAATGGACGTAAGCATGGAAACCTCACTTGAGGTGCCCCAAACCTGAACTTTTTACAATTCTAGATGAAAACAATATGGAGGCACTTCTGCCCATTCCTGTCACTCCATTTCTGAATTCCGGCAGTTCAAAGAACGTTCTAATCGCCAGCCAGCGTAGCTAACAAGAATTTGCTCACCAGACGTTTTCGGGCACGGCATTATAGAATGAAACCAGACAGACTTACCAGCACCGCTTGCTTGCCATATTCAATCCACCGCCGGGTAGCAAAATTGGTAGACTCCGCACAGTTGAAGCCATGGTTAAAGCCGGCATGGTAACCATACGGAAAAGTGATCATGAATTCTCCAGCTTCTTGAGTGACCTGAACAAGAGCGAACTTGAAGCAGCCGCAGCAAATGGCTGACGTCTACCCAGCTGGACGTCTGAGCTCCAGCGCCGCGAGCTTTGCTGAGTAGCCCAGGGAATGTCCTAGAACTACCGGGGGTTTTGTAAAATGAAAAGCCCTATCATATCCGACCCCATCGCTGTAAGTACCATTCCCCCAAATCAAGTGTTCAAGGGGACTGGACTCTGCTCGGGCACTGGGAAGCTGTAGTACCTCCACCTTTAGTATCCTCGGATCAAAGTACTGCTATATAGGTTAGCTCTGGCCTATGCCTGGTACAGACATAGGGGTACAGAAGGATGAACTAGATTAAAGCCCATTGGTGAAACAGACCAGAAAGGGTAAGACGAAGGACTTCTGTATGTAAAATCAGCTCACCTTGTCAAAGGGAATTCCGTATTTCTTCAGCATTAAAGGGGAAATCAAGGTCATCTTATGCCGGAGAAAAGCTTCGCAGCTTTGAGCACTTCCAGGGAAAAAACCTATTGCATGGAACACGGGCCCGGGTTAAGACACTGCTCCATGCCAGCTCTTCAACCCTGGAGGTGCCGCACCCTTGGGCATCTCATCCAGATGATGAGGAAGATAAAATCACCACAGATCCTTCTAGCTTCAGGCCAATCCTAAGATTCTACAGTGAGCCCCTAGGCTCTCTCCCATGCAAGCTGTTACGGGGGTAATCAAATTCTGTTTGGGAGACAGATCACCCAAGCTGCCCTGTTCTTATAAAAAGCCCTCAAACTGTTTAGGACCTCTGTTAACCTGAATCCCTCAATCTTTCGTTAGTAACACATCCACAGCACAGATCACCCAAGCTCTCCAGAAACAGGCTCTCTGGAGGTACACATCTATTAAAATCCACTTAAAAGAACCAAAGCACAAAAACTGAATTTTCACATTTGGGTTTCCGACAGCAGAACGAGACCCAATATGCATGGTACGTGATCTCTGGTCAAATAAAACCATGTCTGATAAAACTGAGGCAAAGACTAGGAATTACTTACTTAGCAGTCAAAAAAAAAAAAAAAAGAATTACTTAGTCCCCTCCCAGGACAAATGGAGGAAGCTTCGATTTTAATTGCTCTGCTGGGGTAACTAATCTGGCAGTCCAGCTCACCCCCTACACACAGGCTTGAGAAAGGACACATAAGCATCTGACCACAGAGAACGGACATTTTAGAACAATGAGCACAGCACACGGGGAGGTCTGACCCAGCACAGGGAGGAGACACAGTACCTTTGGCAAGGCGCTCCAACCGCTTTCCATGCTCAGGGGGAACAGAGTACCTGCAATCACAGAAGCATCAGACGCTGAGCAGGACACTCCAGGAGGTAAGGAACTCTTTTCCATTCCCAAAACAGCTCGAAATATCAGATTTGTCAACTTCCCAACCACAAAAACTAGAAAGGAGTCTGGAGAAATGATTTATCAGACTACTGGGGGACAGGAGGGAGGAGCCCACAAGTAAGTACGAGTAAATGTGTTTCTCTTTTGTTCTTTCATTTACTGAGACAAGAGCCAGAATTTATGGTATGCAATCAGCATTACTCTCCTTTATAATGTTCAAGAAATAAAAATTTGGGGGGAACCTAGGTGGCTTAGTCATTAAGTGTCTGCCTTTGGCTCAGGTCATGATCCCAGAGTCCTGGGATCGAGCCCCACATCGGACTCCCTGCTTGGTGGGAAGCCTGCTTCTCCCTCTCCTACTCCCCGATTATATTCTCTCTCTCACTCCGTCTCTGTCAAATAAATAAATAAAATATTAAAGACAAAAAAAAGAAAAAAAATTTTTTTAAAGGATAGCCTTAAGTGCTCCTGGCACAGCCTAAAAAGGCCTAACTGGGATAGGATAGAGGAGGAATGGAAAACGAGGTGAAAATGGGATTTGATACCACAGACCATGCCCCACAGATGCTACTGAGCCCATTTTTCTCTTCATCTCCATAACAGCTACACTGGTTATCCAATAATTAATTACTCCTCCACCCTGCAGGGAAGTCAGATGCCACAGAAATTGTACTTCATTAAAAACAACAATGGGAGGGTGCCTGGGTGGCTCAGTGGGTTAAAGCCTCTGCCTTTGGCTTGAGTCATGATCCCAGAGTCCTAGGATCGAGCTCCACATCGGGCTCTCTGCTCAGCAGGGAGCTTGCTTCCTCCTCTCTCTCTCTGCCTCTCTGCCTACTTGTGATCTGTCAAATAAATAAATAAAATCTTAAACAACAACACTTAACTGAATGAGCCACCCAGATGCCCCTATTTAAAAAAAAGAGAGAGAAACCATGTAACCACTTAAAATTTTTGCAAAACTGTTAAAACTTTATATTCTGAAACGCATAGTAAGTCTACTTTAACCTTTATAATTGACTCTAAAGATTATTCCCCAACAGAAATTTCTCATCCCAAATAATTTCATTATGAAACAGATGGGGAATAGTAGAAAATACTGGTCATCCAAAGGACCTTGGGTCCATCAGGCAACCTTGCCCAGAAGTCTCTGGAGGTCCCTCTTCCAATGACCAAAAGGGCACGTGTAATACCTAGAAAATCTTCTCTCTATAGAATAATGAAAATCCAACCTCAGGGAATTTAGGACTAAAATGGCAAAAGACACAAAAGCAACATGTACAGATTCTAGAAGTCTAGCCATCTAAGAAAGGAAATGCGACAGCAGTTAGAGGGTGAACAGAGGCTCAGAAGGTTGCCCCCACCAAGATTAGAAACTGGAAAGCATCTGAAAAAAGAAAGGAAAACCTCTGGGAAAGGAGGTGGCTGAAGATGCTGGCAGAGGAAATGAAGATGCAGTCTGCACGACTCCCCGTGACCTGGCCCTTGGCGTCCCTGCCGGCCTCCTCGCTCTTCCCTCCTTATACGTGGCACCCGCACCACCATGGACTTCCTCTAGTTCGGGAAGACACTGTGCTCTCTCTCAACTTAGGCTCCCTACATGTGTTGTTCCGACCGCCTGGACACTCTCCTCAGTCTTCCCTGCCCCAAACCTGCCATCTTCCCAGTCAGCTAGGCCTCCTCATGTTAGGGCTCAGCTTCGTTGTCACCTCTCCCAGGGGAGCCTTCTCCAGCACCCACCCCATGTTCCTGTGCCCTTCCTATGCAGACCTAGAGCGCCTGTCAGAACTTCGTTCACAGTGAATTACTATTTCCTCACACGTTCAGTCTCCTACCTGTGAGGATGGATGCCTCATCTGTTTTGGTCACTGCTGTCCAACAAAGCACCTTCACTAAAATGCTGGGACTGAGAGATGGGTCAGCACGGGGAGAGAGGCAAGAACCGATCTTTGTCTCCCCAACTAGACTGAGAACATCCTGGAGCGCAGGAAGCATATGCTGAGAAGCCTTGCATCCCCTCTCAGGGTTAAGCACACAGTGCTGCTCACCAAATATTTTTTCCATGAGGGGAAAAAAAAAGCTTTCCGTCACCTGAAGGAGTGCCTCCAGTCTTAGAAGCCTGCCTGTAAGAAATGCCTCAGGCCTGTTCAGAAAAATAAGTCACAGTGGGAGAGCCTGGAAGAGCCTCTGGGGCTCTCAGTAACTCAGCCAACTTAGCTTTTCACACAGGGTATTAAACGCCCTGCCACCTAGAGCCCTGCTAGGCACAGACCGGTCTGAGCACCAGGCTCCAACAGCACCCCCTTGCTCAAACACCTGGTGACAATGTCAAATGCCAGTCCCAGGCCAGGCCTCCTGAAGCAAAATCTGCCTTTTAACCAGATCCCGAGGTACCGTATAGGCACACAAGAGCCGAGAGGCCTGTGGTGGCCCGAGAAGCCCCAGAGCCAAGGGCAGCCCAGCTTTACCAGGACTTTGGCTCTCCGAAGTGCAAGTAGTTGATGCTGTAAAGGTCCATGTCTTCGGTGTGCCAGGCAAAGGAGGTCTTCCACATGCCAAAGTACAGGTATGGAGTGTTCACGCCCTCGATGGTGATCCCACTCTCCTTTTCTACCAAGTCCAGGATTGTTTTCAGTCGGCCAATATTCCACTCATCTACATGCTGCAAAGAAAATCACAGTTGAGGACAATTATAATAAATATAAACTAAGGCTCTTAACCTACAAATCACAGAAGGGGCCATGGATGACCTGTCACCTCTAATGAAAGATGTGGAATAATGTGGGAACAGCCTCGACCCCAAAACCACAGCCCCCCTCACTTACTCTTCACAGCCACCGCTGGAACGGATGCAATTAGACCTCCAAAGGCCAAATACCACTTGGTAAAGGAAAACGGGATATGAAAGACAAATCAGGAGGGAACAGCCAGCCTCCTGTTCTTAATCCCAGGAGGAGTTTGATCTGAAGCTAAAGAAACTTACATCAAAATAGGAAAGAACTCTTAACGCTACCAAAAATACAACATGGTAATTATCCCAATTTCTGACTCTTTAACCCCAATTTCTACTGGGCAGTGTCTTCCATAAAAAGTCTACAGTGTCACCCAAATCCTTTTGCTAAACTGTAATGGTCTGCTAGGAGCCCACTTCTCATAAATCCCTCCTGGATTATAGTGCCCGGCTTTTGTACCTCGCCATCCCAGACCTTTATCTGCCTGCCATTTACATCTGTAAGTTTCACTTTCCATCTCTCGAAAAATTGCCATCAAAAAACCTGAGATCTATTTAAATCCCTTCCTTCCAATAATTTACAAAAACATTAATCTGAGCGATAGTCCCCGCAATACCCTACAGATTTTTTAATCATCCAAAACCATCCCAAATATTCCTTCCTTAGACTGTTACTAAGGCTGTTCTTTATGCCGAAAAAAACTACACCCCAATCCAATGCATTTTGTTATAATAGCTTCTGCTAAAAAATCTTGTTTGGGGGGCGCCTGAGTGGCTCAATTGTTAAGCGTCTGCCTTCGGCTCAGGTCATGATCCCGGGGTCCTGGGATCCAGCCCCGCATTGGGCTCCCTGTTCGGCAGGAGGCCTCCTTTCCCTCTCCCACTCCCCCCTGCTTGTATTCCCTCTCTAGCTCTCTCTGTGTCAAATAAATAAACAAAATCTTTCAAAAAAAAAAAAAAAAAAGGAATCTTGTTTGAGGTTCTGAAAATCTAAGTATGTTTCCCTTCTTAAATATCCACCCCTTTCACTAAATTAGTCAGTGATCTTTTTTCTGAGGGAACCACACTGCCTCTCCCCCAACGTCTTCATTAACTGTGATCCCACCCTTTCAAGAACTCATCAGCTACCACCCACAGACTATTCTAACAGCCCTTGCAAAGAACACCACATCGGCCAATTCACATGTAGAGTGGGAGAAATAAAATTCAGTCACATGCAAAAATACCCACAATTAAGTAAGCACATCGCATCAGCCCTTGGTGGAGGGTTCCTTTGCAAAGCCACTCATTCAGAAAGCAGCTTCTAGGTGCCTACTATGTGCTGGGCAGATAAGAATGGTATTAAATTGGGGCACCTAAAAAAAAAATTGGGGCACCTGGGTGGCTCAGTTGGTTGAGTGACTGCCTTCGGCTCAGGAAGTCCCAAATCGGGATCCCTGCTCGGCAGGGAGTCTGCTTCTCCCTCTGAGTCTCTCTCCCCTCTCATGCTCTCTTCCCCTCACTCTCTCTCTCTCTCTCAAGCAAATAAAGTCTTTAAAAAAAAATGTTTTTTTAAATGGTATTAAATCACAAAACCGCTGCTGTTTCCAATGAGTCTCACCTTTTCATAGAGAGTGCCATTCACATCTGCACCATAGATTGGGGGATTGAACGTGAGATTTTTCCAGTATTTCCGTTCAAGCTCTTCAAACTCACTATAGCGTGGGGTACAGTACCTTTCAAAAGTAAACAAAGTATTAACCACTTACCAGGACTAAATTCTTTAGGCACTATGAACAGCACAAGACACAATCCCCTGTTCTGGGGACGAGATATTTCAGAACAAGACTAACACTTCCAGCACCCTATGCAGTGGCTAACTCAACAAATAATCACACCTAAAAACAAAGTATTGTTTTATTATTTTCTTAAAAAGTATTTTGGGTGCCTGGGTCACTCAGTCAGTTAGGCCTCTGCCTTCACTTCAAGTCATGATCTCAGGGCCCTGGGATAAAGCCCAGAATCAGGCTCTCTGCTCCTGAGGGAGTCTGCCTCTCCCTTTCCCTCTGCCTGCTGCTCGCCCTGCCTGTGTGCGTGCATGTGCACATGTGCTCTCTCTCTCTCGCTCTCTCTGTCTGTGTCAAATAAATAAAAACAAACAAAATCTTAAAAAAATAAGATGCTTTAAAAAAAAGGAAAAAAATATATTTTTACATATGTACTCACACATGTAGCTGTCTGTAAAAGCATTAAATATGTCTATTCTTTTTCTTTTTTTTTTTTAAAGACTTTATTTATTTGACAGAGAGAGATCACAAGTAGGCAGAGAGAGAGGAAGGGAAGCAGGCTCCCTGCCGAGCAGGGAGCCCGATGCGGGGCTCGATCCCAGGACCCTGGAATTATGACCTGAGCCGAAGGCAGAGGCTTTAACCCACTGAGCCACCGAGGTACCCCTAAATATGTCTATTCATTAGCTCAATTATCTAAGAATTTACTCCAAAAAAATCTTTTAAAATTTCAAACCACTCAAAAATCATTACACAGCAATTTAACAAAAAATAATGTGCAAATCGAATAGATATCTGAAAATGCACATTGTAACTCAAATGGCAAAAAAATATCAATGGATATAATGGAAGTGAAGACCCAAAACAGACTGTGGAGAGACAATGGAATGAGTGGGAAAAAAATCTTACTTTAAATACGGCCTTACAATTTAATGTCAGCCTATTGAATAATGAAGTTTAGGACTCTTAAATACCCTTTGAAATATTTCAAACTCTTCCACCTCCAACTGATCTGCTTTATAAATTCAGATTTTTACCTGCTGAGTTTTCTTTTCCTTTTTTTTTTTTTTAATTTTTAATTTATTTATTTGACAGACAGAGATTACAAGTAGGCAGAGGCAGGCAGAGAGAGAGGGGGAAGCAGGCTCCCCGTTGAGCAGAGAGCCCGATGCAGGGCTCGATCCCAGGACCCTAAGATCATGACCTGAGCCGAAGGCAGCGGCTTAACCCACTGAGCCACCCAGGCGCCCCTCTGCTGGGTTTTCTTAAAGCTGGCTGACCATGCACATAGAAATCAAGGGTAAGAATTTGTTGCATTTCAGATGAAGGGGAAAGACACAGGACTTGCTAATTGAAAAAGAGGCATCCTGAAATAAAAGGCCTCCCATATGTTGACAGGAGAAACCAGACACAAGAGACTGAGGCCTCTGGCGGAGCCCCATGAGCCAGAAGGCAGGTGAGTCCGGCCCCAGCACATAGCTAAAAACCAGACATAAAGGATGGCACAGCCTTTCATCTGCAGAGCTCGTCACACTTCTTCAACATGCTCTTACATAAATTCACTCTTTAGACAGCAGGTTGGTCAGCGATACAGATGTTCAAACAGTTAAGCTGTCAACAGAACTAGAAAACCACATTCTGAATGGTGATAAGTCAAAGGAAAAGGTGGCAAAGCACAGAAACAGAACAAGATCTGATGTGAGAGAGCGCGATTGTAAAGCCACGAAGTAGTGCCCTCGGAAGTGTGAAGACTGCCAAGACACAAATCCAGCTCTGGGCTCGTTCACAGCAAAGACACAATCTAACATATCTGACTGGCTGAAATCAAGTGTACAGAAGGGCACAGAAAAAAAAAAAAAAAAAAAAAAAAAAAAAAAAAAAAAAAAAAAAAAAAAAAAAAAAAAAAAAAAAAAAAAAAAAAAAAAAAAAAAGCAAGAAAAAAGAAGGAAGGAATCTCTTGTGGACACTCAAAATTAAGGAGTAACATGGGAAAGGAGAAAGTCCAAGATTAAGGAAGAGTCAAGCTCACGAGGGAACCACAAAATCATTTTCTGTAAATCTGAGATGGAATGAAAGCTAAATATTCAAAACAACAGAGAAGAAACCAGGGAAAACAGAGGGCCTACACAAAGGCATGTCTAAGAGAGAGAAAGATGTATGGATGATGAACAAAGGCAAAGAAAGTAACAACCAGCATGGCAGTTTATTCACACTTTGTTATGTCCAAACGGAAAGGAGACAGCGGCTGGACGGGTGGTGAGGAGTTTGAGCATGATAAAAAGACAGAAGCACCCAGAAGGAAGAGAAGAAACTACAAAGGCCAGCTTTCGATAAGCAGGTGTTATCAACACACCTGGCAAAAACTCCTTTTGAACCAACTCCCAACTTTCTCTTTTGCAACTCTGCAACTTACCAAGGTCAGAGAATGATCCCACTTCTGAGGGAAGAACAGTAGGATCACTTTAGGTAAGAATATGGATGCATTTAGAATGTGGCGCAGTACTGAGAATAGTAAGGACACTTCCATAAAAAGAGCAGAAGGGGAGACAGAGCTAGGGCTGAGCACAGCACCCTTCAGTGGCACAGCAGCAGGGTTAGGAGACAGCTATGAGGATGAGACGTTAACTTCTAGACCCTATGAAGGGTAGGAAGGGACTGGTTTTCACTCACTTATCACTATTGGCTATCTTGCGGAACTCACGAACAGTCATAGCTTTCTTCTGTATGTTGTACTGAGTGAAGAGGCCAGACTGCCCTGTCACCAGCTGCTGGATGGGGGCAGGAATGACCAGATCATCAATATCATCATAGGATGCTCGTGGCTTCCACTCCTTTGGAGGAACGACCTGTAGGGAACACAAGAAACAAAGAGATCAGAAAGCTGGCAAGCTGATCACAGTCCAGGATGTGGGTGGGCTGCTATCCAACCAGCCGATTTTACTATAAAGGGACTCTGATTTAACATAGCAAGTTACACTGATGTGCTAGCCCTGATCTAGTTTGGCCACCAACTAGCTGCCTCGTTGCAATGACCAAAGATAAGTAATACTCATTCTCAGCTCAGTATCTTATCCGGACACCAAGACAGGAGGCTGAAGAGTTGCTTCTCTCTTAATCTAACAGAAAGTGCACATGAAGAACCAACTTGCTCTCAGGCTGCTGGATGAGACTGAAATGAGAACAAGAGAAGGTGGAAGGTCTAAGCCCTCAGTGACAGGTAAAACCACTAAAGCACCCATATCCTTCATGAGGATGGAAGCAGCACAGCACCTGGCCCTGGGACACTGGCTCTTTACTTCCCTTTAGAGATGCCAAGCAGCTCTCCTCCTAACTGAAAGATGCTTCAACTGTTAACGAAAGGAATTAACTTGCAGATAGGACAGCATATACTGAGCATCCTGACTGCCTTTCATTCCCCATTTATGAAAAATTCCTGCTGCCCTGTCATAAAACCCATGTAGAATCACACCACCCACCCTCACCTTGGCCAGCCCAGCCCGATGAGCTCCTTGGGACTCAATGTAGGCCATGTATCGACTGAAGTTCCGGAACTCCTCCATGGTTGGGTAAAAAGTCATTATCCGAGCACTGGGATTCAGAGCTTCAGATTCAGAAGCCATCTTCCCTCCTTTCTGAGGTCACTTTGGTCAGACAGGAACCTGAAGAAATACATTAAGAACATAGAATGTGGGGCGCCTGGGTGGCTCAGTGGGTTAAAGCCTCTGCCTTCGGCTCAGGTCATGATACCAGGGTCCTGGGATCAAGCCCCACAGGGAGCTCAGCAGGGAGCCTGGTTCCCCTCCTCTCTCTCTGCCTGCCTCTCTGCCTACTTATAATCTCTGTCTGTCAAATAAATAAATAAAATTTTATTTTAAAAAAAAGAACATAGAATGTAATTAGAACTAAAGGCTGGGAATGTTGGGGGGGATGGGTAAATGAGGGATGAATATTAAGTAGTCAGGGCACTTGTTGTGAACACTGGGTGTTGTAAATAAGTGATGAATCACTAAATTCTACACCTGAAATTAATATTACACTCTACGTTAGCTGACTGGAATTTAAATAAAACTTGAGAAAGAAAGGAAAAAAATGCTGGGAATGTCAGTGCTGAAACAATAAAAGGTGCAGAAATCCTGAAGAAGCATTAAGACCTCGCAGCTGGAATCTGCCTAGATAGGTTATTTAAGTGAAGAAGAATACAAATAGAAAAGGTTCTGCTTAAGAGAATCCAATGTATTGGGGCACCTGGGTGGCTCAGTCATTAAGCATCTGCCTTCAGCTCAGGTCATGATCCCAGGCTGGGATCGAACCCATATCCGGCTCCCTGCTTAGCGGGAAGCCTGATTCTCCCTCTCCCACTCCCCCTGCTTGTGTTCCCTCTCTGGCTGTGGTTCTCTGTGTCAAGTAAGTAAATAAAATCTTTAAAAAAAAAAAAAAAAGAAAGAAAGAAAGAAAGAAAAGAATTCAATGTATCAAAATTATATGGAATCAAATCTCACTTAAATGGAGACACTGTTTCAGATAAAATTTGTTACTAAATTGTTGGTCCCATTTAACAATTCTACAGCTGCCCTGCCCCTCTTTTACTCCTATCTTTTCAAGTTCCTCCCTATTCACCTTTGATAATTGCTTGGGGTGGGGGTGGGGGGAGTGTTAAACAATGTATTACAACCAGATTGATTTATTTTTTAAACAACCAGATTTAAAAAACAACGGGGGCGGGGCACCTGGGTGGCTCAGTCGTTAAGCCTCTGCTTCAGCTCAGGTCATCATCCCAGGTTTCTGGCATTGAGCTCCACATAGGGCTCCCTGCTCTGTGGGAAGCCTGCTCCTCCCTCTCCCACTCCCCCTGCTTGCTGTTCCCTCTCTAGCTGGGTCTCTCCATCAAAGAGATAAATAAAATCTTTAAAAACAACAACCACCACCTAAGGGCTCCCTTTTAGGGCACAACTTTAAAATAGGATTCTAGATTCCTAAGGAAAGTTACTTGGCTACAAGATTACAAAGCTTAAGAGTTAAAAAAGCACTCTGCCGCTAGTATTTCAAACCCTAAACTGAAACTGTTCTACCTCAACCAAAATGTCATTTCAGCAGTGCCACAGGAGGTCAAGCTACAGACAAGTTCAACTGCACCACACCCAGAACTCAAAGGACAAAACTTAAATGGGCAACCCTAACCCTAACCCATTGACAATACAGGACAAACTTCAAACCGATTGGAAAAGGTGAAATACTGTTTCTAGATGAGGCCAGCAACTAAGTGGGTGCATCCCAGTGCCTGGTAGCACAGTAGACTATTCCAACCGAGTAAGAATCAAGCACACCAGCTGAAAGGAGCCACTTTAGAAGCAAAAACATCTCCCTCAACTCCCCGAATCTGGGCTCCAAACCCACGGCAGTTCAGCTCCAAGAGTTCCCCTGAGAGCTGGAGAGCTCGGAAAGGAAGCAACTGCCTCAAGCAACTGCCTCCAACCTACCAGCAACCTACTAACAGACTAGGAAGACAGCATGGCACAGAACTGTCTAAGGAAGGAGAGAAGACAAGCCTCAGTACCCACATCTCTCAAGCTTCCATTTCACCAAAAACAAAGAAGTATGTTCTTGGCCAGGAGCTTCTCGTGCACCTCACAAAAACTTTACATGGAAGGTATACGACTATTCCCGTTTTACACAGCAGGTCACCTCCCCACCACCCTGCAATGCACTCCCAGTGCTTCTGCCATTACCCTATGCTGCCTACATCATAATTCCCACCTAGACTAAGCCCTTTGTAAGGGAAGATCCAAGTGTGGAGGCACCTCGAGTTTAACCAATTTCGAAGACCCTCTTTTTTAAAAACACAAAGTATCTTACTTCAGCCAATTTTACAAAAACATATAATCATGTGAACAGGGTCCTCATCACCCCGGCCTGCCGCTGGACTTGTCATCTTTGTATGCCTAGAACCTAGAACAATGCACAGTACAGAGCAGACGCTCGGGAACTGTGGAATAACTGATTTCCTCGCCCCCACTTCAGTTGCTCATTGCCTTTCTTCAATCCTAGGACTCCCTTCCCCCAACCTATTCCCTGGGGAAAGCTCCTGTTCCCTGACTCCTTCATTTCCCCCATTCAGCAACAAAGCCTAGGGGTTGAAGAGCCCCGGCTCCGGAATCAAAACAACTCTCTATTCAGATCCGGTCTCTTCCATTCATTAGCTGGGTGACCTTGGCTGTGTGAGTTGCTCAAGTCTCAGTTTTCCCCACCTGTAAAATGGGGATCCCAACCTCCTGGCCCAGCAGGGTGGCTGTGATTAACTCAGATGATGCAAGCGAAACGCTAAGCACTAGGCCCGGTACTTAGTAACTCAATAAAGGTCGCTGTAGCTAACAACCTCCTCTAACTCCCGCCCCCTCCCCTCGCAGCTGCCCCCGCGGGTACCACTCCCAAGGCAGCCCCCCGCTCCCAAGGTCCCCGAACCTCACCGCGTAGAGGGACAGCCCCTCCCGGCCCCGCCGCCTAGGCGAGTGAGGCCCGGCCGCAGGAAGAAGAAAATAAGGCCCAGTACACCCGCCTCCCTTCCCGATGTACATTGGCCATAAGAGATTAGAAAGGACCAATCTCAGGACCCATTTTAGAAGTTCCTGTTCCCATTGGCCAAGAACCATGCCTATCACTCTCCACTGACGGCAAACCCCCCGCCCCTCCCCCATTGGAGCTCACGGTCACGGCCACAGCAGCAACAAACCTAAAGGATTCCAAAACGGCATCGTTCTTACTTAAGGCCCACTGCCCCGGCAGGGCTAAGGCTTGGCTCCTGCTGTCGCCGCTAGCCGTACCTACCGCTTTTCCAGCTGGCGGAGGACGAAGCTCCGCCTCCTCTAGAAAGTCGGTCCTCGCGCAGACGCACAGCGTCAACCAATCGGAGGGCCGCTATCTCTCCTCAAACAGCCAATGAGCACGCGCTGCAGTCGCCCAAAAGTCCGGGCATATCAGTCTGCTCAGCCTATGAGCGCCGGGTCGGGCTGTTGCCAGGAGGAAACACTGTACCGCTCGGGACTGCGGCCACTGAGCATCTTGGCTGAATCGCGGGGCTGGCCAATCATAGGAGGGCTTCTGGCCGCCCATAGCGAATCAGCATTGAAAGAGGCGAGCGCCTAGAAATGGGATGGTCGGCTGGGGTAGGGACAGTGAGATTATTGTAGGATGTTACTAATGAAAGGGTGGGGCAGGGTCTTTGTAGAGTGAGTGGGACCCTTGCCTAAGGTGGACGTGCGCTGGAGCCCTCAGGGGCAGCTTCCGAGATCAAGCAGTTTCTGATAAGGTGACCAATTTGTCCCGTTTTGCCCGAGATTGCCTTGGTTTTGAAAACTGAAAGTCCCGTATCATGGGAAACCTCTCACTCGCCGGCTAGAAGAGACGTTTCCTGAAAGGAGCAGTTCCTGAAGGGGAAAGAGCTCTGGGGGAGGAGAGATGTCCTTAGGGTCATTAAAAAGCAGTTCTTCAATGAGCGGGGATTTGGGGGTCATTAGGAGCAACTCTTGGGGCGGGGGAGAAGATCCTGGGAGTCATTAGACGTACTTCTGGAGAGTTGAGGGGGTACCTAGAAGTCATTAGGAACTGTTCCTAAGAGGCACTGAGTCGCTCTAAGGAGCTCCCAGATTATGAGGGATGATGGGCGAGGAAGCCTACGGGACGCTCTGATAGGTTCGGTAGAAAAGTGGAATTCTCACAACCAGAATCATTTAAAAATGTCCAAAATTACCCATGCTACAGCATGCCTTTTGAGCTCCAGTGACCTGGGCATGGATACAGTTGCTAGTACTGCTGTGACTACCAACTATTCTGAATTTGATCTTGCTACATTTCCCACTCTGCCAAAGAGGATTTTCCAAGATCGCTGCTACTTTGTATCACAAGCTTCCAGTTGGTGTGAGCACATCATAGTTGAAGCCTAAGTCAGGCTCTCTTGACATTTTCCCAGTTTCCCTGATCAGTTTATCTTAGTCACCTTGTAAAGCTCATCTTTCCTGTCCCACCCCTTAATTCATAGCAAAATTAATCATGGTGAAAAAAGCCAAAGATGGGATTACCTTTGGATGTGGGACAGGGAATGATGGGGGAGAAGCCTAAAGAATGCTTCTGGGGTGTTTGGGTATTAATACTGTGGGAGGGTTTTTTTGCTTGTTTGTGTTTGGGTGTTTGTTTTGTTTCATTTAGTAATTTTTTAAAGATTACTAATTTATTTGGCAGAGACACAGAGAGAGAGGGAGCATAAGCAAGGACAGTGGGAGAGGGAGAAGCAGGCTTCCTGCTGAGCAGGGAGGCCCACAGAGTCCCAGGACCCTGGGATCATGAACTGAGTCAAAGGCAGATGCTCAATGACTGAGCCACCCAGGTGCCCATTTTACTAGTGTTCTGTTTCTTGATCTGGATGGTGGTTATTACACTGGTGTGTTCACATTTAAAATTTTCATTGAACTGTACACTTATAAGTTGCCCATAACATTCAATGTACATGATACCTTAATTTTCTAGAAGATTGACTTATTTATTCAGGGGGGAGTGAGTGAGAGTCCCAAGCAGACTCCACACTGAATGCAGAGCCCAACTTAGGGCTTGATCTCACACCCCTGAGATCATGACCTGAGCTGGAACCAAGAGTCAGATGTGTAACCGACAGAGCCACCCAGGTGCCCCATGATACCTTAACTTTTTAAATCACAAAATTAAGGGACTCCTGGGTGGTTCAGTCGCTAGACCTCTACCTTCAGCTAGGGTCATGGTCCCAGGGTCCTGGGATCAAGACCCACATCAGGCTCCCTGCTTGTTGGGGAGCCTGCTTCTCCCTCACCCTCTGCCTGCTGCTCTCCCTATTTGTGCTAGCTCTCTCTCTGTCAAATAAATAAATAAAATCTTTTTTAAAAATTACAAAAATTGGAGCACCTGGGTGGCTCAGTGGGTTTAAGCCTCTGCCTTCGGCTCAGGTCATGATCTCAGGGGTGATTGGGTGACTGGGATTGAGCCCCACATCAGGTTCTCTTCTCAGCGGGGAGCCAGCTTCCCCCCCTCCCGCCTGCCTCTCTGCCTACTTGTGATCTCTGTCTGTGAAATAAATAAATAGAATCTTTAAAAAGTAAAAAAAAATAATTATAAAATTAATTTTTAAAGATTTTATTTATTTGAAAGAGAGGTGCACAGAGCAAGTGAGAGAGAGAGAGAGAGAGCCTGAGCAAGTGGGGCAGAGGTTGAGAAGCAGACTCCGCAGTGAGCAGGGAGCCCGACGCAATACCAGCCCTCTGGGATCATGACCTGCGTCCAAGGCAGACGCTCAACCGACTGAGCCACCCAGGTGTCCCCAAAATTAATTTTTAATTTAAAAAATATTTAAAGAACTGAAAATATATTTCTGTCCCCATGGTGCTCTGTCTTTTGGGCTCTTCTCTCCTTCTACAAACTCTCCTTAGGTGTCTCTGATTTCACAAGTCACTAGCAGTATGACCTGGGGCAAGTTACTTAACTTCTCTAATCCTCGATTATAACTAAAATTGGAACAGTACTTCCCTTTCTTGGTTGTGAGAGCTGAATGAGATAATGCAGGTAAAGTACTAAAAAGTCAAATTGGCATGTATTAAGTGCTCCGTAAATGTTAGCTTCAGAATGGATGATGATGGTGGTGGTAAGAATACAAAGCACTTAACATAAAGCCTGAAACAAGAGCTCAAAACACTTACACTCTCAAACTTCACTCATGCGCACATGATGACACCCATTCTGTACTCCAGCATAATCTTCTCCCCTGTGTTCAGACCCAAACATCACCCATCTCTGGATCCCTCCCCCTGGATTCCTACGAGCACCGAGCACCTAAAACCCACCCACGTGCCCAATAGAGACCGAATGTATTTGTCCCACAAATGAGCTCCACCTCTTGGGTTTTGCATCTCTGTGCATGGGGGAGGTGGTCTACCTGGCGCCTGAGCCAGAGGCCTGTGTGTAACTAGGGACTCCTTGCTGCAGTCCATGACCTCACCCCATACAGAGTTCCACAAACAAGTGTTCCACAAGTGCCTGGATTTGTTTACATGTCCATCTTCCTCCATTAGAAAAATCTCTCAAGGGTCTCACTTTAGTCTTGTTGATACTATCATTGAGGAATGTGTTCTATTACCAGAAATAGAAAACCCTAGCAACAGTGGCTTAAATAAATACAAGGGTTTTTTCCTCATGTGTAGTAGGAAGTCTGAAAGGAGGTATTTAATGGCATTGGCTCAATGCTCAACAAAGTCACCAAAGAAAAAGGCTGCTTTCACCTTTGTCTATATTCACAACCTGGTTTTGGCTCTCAGAGGTGTGCTCCTCGTGGTGGTAAGGGGACTGCTGAAGCTCCAGACATCCCATCCTCATTCATGGGGATAAGGAGGAAAGGGACGGTGTCAGCAGCAACCACTCCTATCAGACCTAGCAAAAAGTCTCCTGAAATGGGGCACCTGACTGGCTTAGTTGGTGGGGCATCTGATCTCAAGGTCATGAGTTCAAGACCCATGTTGGGTGTAGAGTTTATTTTAAGAGGAAAAAAAGTTAACTACACTTATTTAAGATTTATTTAGTTATTTAAGAGAGTGTATGAGCATGCAGAGGAGAGGGGCAGAGGGAGAGAAACGGTGTAAGTGGACTTCACACTGAGCATCAAGCCCACGCAAGCTCCATCTCATTCAGGGCTAGCTCGGGACCTGAGCCAAGACCAAGAGTTGGATGCTTAACTGACTGTGCTACCCACGCGCCCCTAAAATTAAGTACCTTTATTGAGCACTTATTGCGTCCCAGACACTATGTTAAGTGCTTTATATATACATAAATTGTTTACACTCTCATTTACATTTTTCTTTTTATAAAAACAACTTTACTGAGGTATAATTTACATAACATAAAATCTGCCCATTTTAAGGGTATAATTGAATGCTTTTTAATTAAATTAATTAAGTTGTACAATCATCACCCAGTCCAGTTTTAGTACATTTCCATCACCTCAATAAGACCCTTGTGCCCAGTTACAATCACTGTCCTTACTACCAGCCCCAGGCAACCATTCATGTACTTCCTGTCTGTATAGATCTGCATTTTTTAGACATATAAATAGAATTATACAAATAGAACTATATAATATGCAGTGTTTGTAACCAGCTTTTTTTTTTTTTTTAAGATTTTATTTTTAAGTAATCTCTGCACCCAACCTGTGGCTTGAACTCACAACCCCGAGAACAAGAGCCCCATGCTCTATCTACTATGCCAAACAGGTGCCCTCCTGTTCTACCATTATTGGCTAGGGTGCCATGGGAATTTACTCAGCAGAAAGGAGGAGGGGAAAGGACAAAAGCAGGGAAGGAATGTGTTTTGTTTTGCAAAACCAACAGTTTCAGCCAAGGAGACACCCAACTAGGTATTTCACCTGATCGCCCCTTACATGAGCCAGTTTGAGATGGATTGGAGCTCCAGACCTACAGAGAATCAGCCCCTCTCCCCGTCCAGCTCCCGTTGTCCCGAGGTTACCTTTAGTTCATTATTATTATTGAAGATTTTATTTATTTATTTGTCATAGAGAGAGAGCGAGCGTGCACAAGCAGGGGGAGCTGCAGGCAGAGGGAGAAGCAAGCTCCCGCTGAGCAGGGAGCTCAATGCAGGACTCAATCCAGAACGCTGGGGTCAGGACGCAAACTAAAGGCAGATGCTTAACCCACTGAGCCACTCAGGCGTCCCGCCTTTAGGTCTTTTTAGTACTAAGATCTTCTCCTTTGTGTGGAGTTTTGTGCCTTGTTTTGTTTTGTTTTCCTCCATTTTTTTTTTAAGATTTTATTTATTTGTCAGACGGAGAGAGAGCACAAGCAGAGGGAATGATAGGCAGAGGAAAAAGCGGGCTCCCCACTGAGCAGGAACCCTCCCCCGCCCTAGTGTGGGACTGGATCCCAGGGCCCTGGGATCATGTCCTGAACCGAAGGCGGACGCTTAACCAACTGAGCCACCCAGGCACCCCTGTTTTCCTCCATTTTTCGAACATAAGATGGGTGCACCAGTGTGTTGACATGTTAGGAACGCACAATTGAACGGAATTGAATTGCACAATTGAAAATGCTTGTACAAGCATAGACCCCGCCCCCTATTAAACTGAATAAAAATGTTCTCTGCCAGCCCAATGGGGAGACAGTGCTTTAAGCACTATCTCTCCCTCTCCGTACTTGTAGCAAGTAATAAAAAGTTATTTGCTTTCAACAGTTTCTTGGGTTGTGTTCAATTTGATAAGCACTCCAAGGGGGCAAACCCTCTGAGTTAGGTTACAGTACTGATTGACATTTGGGCGGTTTCCACTTTTTGGCTATTATGAATAGAGCTTCTATAAATATTTATGTGCAAATCTTTGTGTTGACCATGTGCTTTCATTTCTCTTGGGTAGATAATTAAGGGTGGAATTTCTGGTTGCAAAGTAAATCTATGTTTATCTTTTAAGAAACCACTAAACTGTTTTCCAAAATGGTTGTACCACTTCACATTTCCATGAACAATAGACAAGGGTCCCCATTTCTCCACATGCTTGTCAACATTTGTTATTGTCTGTCTTTCTGATTATAGCCATTCTAATGAATGTTAAGTGGTATCCATTAGGGATTTGATTTGCATTTCTCTAATGATTAATGATGTTGAACATCTTTTCATATGCTTATTAGCCATTCATACATCTTCTCTGGTGAAATATCCATTTAAATCTTTTGTCCATTTTTTAATTGAATTGTCTTAACATTGAGATGTAAGAGTTCTTTATATATTCTGGCTACAAGTCCTTTATCAGATATTGGCTTTGTAAATATTTTCTCTCATTCTGTGGCCTGTCTTTTCATTTTAAAGATTTTTTTTTTTTTTTTTTGTCAGAGAGAGAGAGAGAGAGCGAGCACAGGCAGACAGAGTGGCAGGCAGAGGCAGAGGGAGAAGCAGGCTCTCTGTCGAGCAAGGAGCCCAATGTGGGACTCGATTCCAGGACGCTGGGATCATGACCTGAGCCGAAGGCAGCCGCTTAACCAACTGAGCCACCCAGGCGTCCCTGTCTTTTCATTTTAATAGTGTCTTTTTTTTTTAAGTTTTTTTCCATTCTTTTTTTTTTTTTTTTAAGATTTTATGTATTTATTTGACAGAGAGAGACAGAGCAAGAGAGGGTGCACAAGCAGGGGGAGTGGGAGAGGGAGAAGCAGGCCTCCCACCGAGCAGGGAGCCCAATGCAGGGCAAGATCCCAGAACTCTGGGATCACGACCTGAGCTGAAGGCAGACAATGACTGAGCCACCCAGGCGCCCCTAATAGTGTCTTGAAGCACAAACGTTTTTGATTTTGACAAAGTCTAATTTATTGAAAAATTTTTTTAATGAATTGTGCATTGACATTAACATGTATATAGTTCTGCTCTGCTTGCAAAATACATCCTGAATCCAGCACTTCCTTCCACTTCTGGGCCAAGCTACCATCACCTTTAGCATGATCAGGATACCTCTCTCAGCTACTGCCCATGCCCATTACAGTCTCCCCAGCACAGCCAGCTGAGTGATTCTTTAATACTAGAAGCCAGATCATGTTGCTCATTCTCTTAAAAACATCAAACGAGGGCACCTGGGTGGCTCAGTGGGTTAAAGCCTCTGTCTTCGGCTTGGGTCATGATCCCAGGGTCCTGGGATCAAGCCCCACATCGGGCTCTCTGCTCAGCGGGGAGCCTGCTTCCCTTCCTCTCTCTCTCTTCCTGCCTCTCTGCCTACTTGTGATCTCTGTAAATAAATAAATAAATAAAATGTAAATCTAAATAAATAAAGGTCTAAAAAAAAACACAAAAAACAAACAAACAAAACATCAAACAATAGCCTGTCTCATTCTGGAGAGAAGCCAAATCCTCTGATGGCCTACAACTTTCCCCTACCCCCATTCCTGTCTAACTGCCTCAGCTCATTCCTCCACTTGTCCATTCTCCCAGGTTTTAATGGCTTGCTCCTTCACTTCCTTCAGAGCCTTGCTGACCTGTCACCTCCTCAGTGAAGGCTTCCCTGACCACCACTGTGTGCTTTATTTTTCTATCAACTCTCCGCATCAGAATGTCTGTTTCTGTTCTGTGAGAGCAAGGATATGTGTTTTGTTCATCACTATCCTGAGTACTTAAGACACCCTTAGCCCTTTGAGATAAATATTTGTTGAGTGAATGAATGATATTCCCTAATTTCATTGTCCTACTGAGCTTTTGAAGAAGGCATTATGACTGTCCCCATTTTATAGCTGAGGGGATTAGGTGTTGGGAGTTTCAGTAACTTGAAAGTGAACTGGAGGGTATTTGTTAAATAAGTGATTGAGTGATGACCTGAATGAGTAAACAAGCAGGAAGGGCTGTTTGTATGGTAACGATGCTTTTGGTCTTCACCTCTGGGTCAGTCTTTTTTTTTTTTTTTTTTTTTTAAGATTTTATTTATTTATTTGACAGAGAGGTCACAAGTAGGCAGAGCAGCAGGCAGAAAGAGAGGGGGAAACAGGCTCCCTGCTGAGCAGAGAGCCTGATGTGATTCAGGGCTCAATCCCAGGACCCTGAGATCAAGACCTGAGCCGAAGGCAGAGGCTTAACCCACTGAGCCACCCAGGCGCCCTATGAGTTGGTCTTATTCCAACCTTTGCCGGTGGGTACTATCTACTAAACTTAAACATTTCTCTCTGGAGCTTTGGAGGCTCTGGGAAAGCACCTGACACTAGGGGCTCCAAAAGGCAGCCAAGCTCCGCAAGCAAGGGGAACTTGCAGGGACTCCGCCTGACCTGCAGGGCCAGTCCGCTGGGGGCGGGGCTTGAGGTCCTGCAGCCAGGTCAGTCCATGCAAATAGAAAGAGAATTCAGCCTTGCAGACAAGGTCAAGTTGGAAAGACCAGGGCCTTCTAACCTATGAAATATAAAAATACAAACATGAAATACACCCTGGATCCCTCCGTTAATAAAAACGTAATTTTTCTTCCTCGCCCTGACTTATTTTCCAACTCTGCAGAGGATGGATCAAGGTCAGGAGCAAAGGCACAAAAAGCCTTGGTGAGCTGCAACAGCAGGTGCCCCATGGGCCGCTTCTCCATCACATTCAGCCCTTTAGTCTTTTCTTCCACCAGCTGTTCTATTGGGGTTTGGCACCAACATGTCTTCATCTCAAAGCCAAATCCCATCCATTCTTCAAGATGTAACTTAAATTCCACCCATTTGGGCATTCTTTTATTTACAGATGTTTTAAATAAGCACCAATACTGTGCTGATTCCAGGGACCCAAAAATGAAGACAACTCTAATTGCCCAGTTGGACTATTCCAGGCACCTCAAGTTCAACCAAAGTAAACTCTTGGTTCTCCCCTCAGCCTGCTTCTCCCTCAGTGTTCTCCATCTCAGAAAAGGCACTATATTCATCTAAGTGTCCAGGTGCTCAAGAGCCTTCTCTTGAAATACACATTCAATCTTACTGGACTTCCTTTCAAAACCCTATCCCACGTACCCCTTCCTCTTCCCTCGCTTGTCACTAACAGCCCACATCAAGCCACATCACCATTTCCCTGGACCGCTGTAACCGTTGCCCCTTCCAATCTGTCCTCCAAACAGCAGCCAGAGTGATCTTTCCAGAAAGCAAGTCTGAATTCACCACTCTATTGAAAACCCTTTAAATCTTTCCAACTCCCTTGCTTTGGCCGACCAGGCCCTGAAGGATTTGGCCTTGACCCTCTCTCCCCCAATCCTGCACCACTTTCTGATGCTCTCTGGACTCCAGGCATGCCTGCCTTTGTCCTGTTTTTCTAACACACTCCTTCAAGGAGCTGTGTTTCCCCCCAGCTCTGGGCCTTTACTAAAGACCACTTTGTCATAGTGCCTTTCTGAATCCCACGCCAGTCCTGTGCTGCTCTCATTGCCTTTGGTGCTTTGCCCACAGAGCATCCAGGAGAGCTTGTAATTATGTGTGTACATGAGATTTCCGGGACAACAGACTATGCCTCTAAGGGAAGGGACTTTGTTTTCCACCATTGAATCCCATCACTTTGTGCAAGGCCTGGCTCAGGTAACACTCCTGGAATATCACTGGTGGAAGGAAGGGATAAATGAAGCCACACAGATTGCAGTGTGTATAGTAGTTAAGCATTCGGGCTCTGGAGTCACACAGATCTAGGTTTGCATCTAGGTTCTCCTCCCTTCCTGTGTGACTTAGGGTGAGTTGCTCAACCTCTCTGGATCTTAGTCTTTAGCTGCAAAAGGAGATAGTATGCAACCACCTACAAAGGGCTGTTTGGGGAACTAAATTTTAGCAACACATAGGTTGGCTGGCTGGCTTAGTAGGTGGAGCACGGTTGACACTTGATCTCAGGGTCGTGAGTTCAAGCCCCATGTTGGGCATGGAACCTACTTGAAAAAACAAAAACATAAATGTTAACGGCCCATTTAGAGTGCTTTTCAACTTAAGTGATTAGCAAAGTAGCAGGTATCACTAAAGCATGTAATAAGGCTGTTCCATGTTTGCTGGATTGAAGACTTCAGGACCACACAGAAGCTCAGATAGGAGTCTCTGCAGAGACTGCCCTGAAATGAGGCTGGAAAAGGCCATTCCTGCAAAGGGGTTTGGACCACAAGGTGATTGAGAGGGACCCCAGTACTGGAGCTAAAAGCCTCAGCAGGTCAAAGTCCAGTCCAAGTCCTAGGTAACCCTTATTTATTTATTAAAAAAGAAAATACTGGGGGCGCTTGGGTGGCTCAGTTGGTTAACCACCTGCCTTCGGTTCAGGTCTGGTGTCTGGGCCCTGGGATCAAGCCCCACATCAGGCTTCGGCTGCAGGGTGCCTGCTTCTCCCTCTGCCTCTGCCTGCTGCTTCCCCTGCTTGTGCAGGCACACACACTCTCTCTGACAAATAAATAAATGAAAAAAAAAAAAATATTGTTGGGGTCCCTGGGTGGCTCAGTTGGTTAAGCGTCTGACCTGATACTGGTTTAGGTCATGATCTCAGGGTCTTGAGATAGAGCCCGCCGTTGGACTCTGCACTCAGGGAAATGTCCGTGTGAGGTTCTCTCCCTCTCCCTCTGCCCCTCCCTCTGCGCATGTGCTCTCTCTCTCTTTCTAAAATTAAATAAATTAATCTTAAAATATATATACTGTTGCTTGGTGACTCTCCATCTGAGCCATTCCTGCCATTGGTGTGGGGGAAGGGAAGAAAAGCAGCTCACGGGAGTCTGGTGTGGTGGGTGCAGGTCTTCTCTCAGTTGAGGTGGTTGGGGAAGAGATGTCCCTCTAAAAGCCCCCTAGAGCATGTGCTCAGGGTGGAAGCAAAGGGAAGGCCTCAGAGGAGGTGGGAGAGGAGGTTCTGAGGGCTGAGCATGCCGACAGTCCCCACCAGAATTCTTCCTGACAAATCAGATTTTGCCTCAGGGCCTGGGCCAGAAAACACCTTCTCTTTCATCCACTTTGCAAACATCTATTGAGTCCTTGCTTTGGGCAGGACGAAGCTGGGAGGCAAGTGAGACCTGGTCCTCTGAAGTTCACGGTCCACTGGAGGAGACAGATTAATCAAACCATAATTATAATGTCAATTTGCATTTCCTTTCTGCACTGCAGCCTGGATAATTTCTTTGGTATTTTTTTTCCTATTTTAGTTTGTGAACAGCTGAAGAAGCAAGAATAATAATTTCGGCCCAGTGCTATGGTTACTGGACCAACAACACAGCTGGATGGGAGGCTGTCTGGTTGAGGGAGGAGGAGGAAGGGGCTAAGACTGGGATTTTGCGGAGGAGATTTCCTGAGTCTTGGCTGAGGTGTGCCAGGAAGGGTGTCCAGGCATGTTCAGCCACAGCGTGGAGTGTTCTATGATTGACACATTCTTATGGAAATGGTGCAGGTCAGAGGTAGACAAACTAGCAAATGCATTTATTTATTTATTTATTAAAGATTTTATTTGACAGAGATCACAAGTAGGCAGAGAGGCAGGCAGAGAGAGAGGGGGAAGCAGGCTCCCTGCTGAGCAGAGAACCCGATGTGGGGCTCGATCCCAGGATCCTGAGACCATGACCCCAGCCGAAGGCAGAGGCTTTAACCCACTGAGCCACCGAGGGACCCCACAAATGCATTTTTTTTTAAAGATATATATATTTTTTAATTTTTTAAAATTTATTTATTTGTCAGAGAGAGAGAGAGAGCACAGGCAGACAGAGTGGCAGGCAGAGGCAGAGGGAGAAGCAGGCTCCCTGCGGAGCAAGGAGCCCGATGTGGGACTCAATCCCAGGATGCTGGGATCATGACCTGAGTTGAAGGCAGCCGCTTAACCAACTGAACCATCCAGGCGTCCCTACAAATGCATTTAAAACGGGAAACATCACTACCCAGAAAATCACCGCGAACATCGTGGTGTATGTTCTTGCCAGAGCTTCCTCTAATCTTAACACTCATACAGATACCCTAAGAAACTGTCAGAATAAAAACTGTTTCAGTAGGTCTGGGGTGGGACCTGAGATTGTTTCTAAAACGTCCCCAGATGATACGGATACTGGTGGTCTCCAAATTCATTTGAGCAAGATTGAAGACTATGTAAGTGTTAGTGTGGGTATGAGTGCATGTATTTTGGCTTATTTCTAACTTTTTACTATTACAAATGATGCTGTAGTGAATCTTTGCCCATAGATTAAAAAAAAAATGTATATTTTAAAGATTTTATTTATTTATTTGTCACAGAGCGAGCAAGCACAAGCAAGGGGAAGCGGCAGGCAGAGAGAGAAGCAGGATCCCCACTGAGCAGGGAGCCCAATGTAGGACTCACAGGCTGGGACCCTGGGATCACGACCCTGGGATCACCACCTGAGCGGAAGGAAGGCAGACACTTTATGACTGAAACCTCCCCCACCCCCAGGCTACAGCATCCTGGAGCCACATTACAGCGCTTGTTCTAGAAACTGGGATGACTGTGGATACCATACAGCGTTCCCTCCCTTTCATTAGTGCTGGAGGTGCACAGCTTGCTTTTGACCCCAAATTCTAGGTTTCATTGAGACTTCAGCTTTTCTTTGTTTTATGTTAACACACACTCTTCAGATGCATTGCTGTCAATTTCATTCATTGAGGTACAATCAAATCTGCAACCAACACTGAGGGAGGGGAATTTTCCAAAAATAATCTAGAATCCAGTTGGAAGAGAAACAGGGGAATAGCTCTACTTTTGAAAAAAAAATGAAAAGATAATGATGGAGGGGACCAGCTGTGTCAGGTAACAAAACAAAGCTACAACAGTTAAATGAGTAGTTTTGGCTTTGACTAGATAGATGAATGAAATAGACTTGAGACTTAGAAGTAGACACTGTATTTATAATGATTTCACGGGTGATAAAAAGGAGGCATTACAAATCAGTGCAGAGAGAAAGGTGGTCTAACAAATAATTATTTGGGTGAAAAAAACAATTTGGGGGAGGAACCCAACTCTCATTAACCATACACCAAAGTATCTTTTTTTTTTAAGTAAACTCTACTCCCCCACTGTGGGGCTTGACCTCAGGATCCTGAGATAAAAAATCACACATTCTACAGGCTGAGCCAGCCAGGTACCTCCACCAGAGTTTTTTTTAAAAGTAAGAATTCCAGGGACACCTGGGTGGCTCAGGTCATACTCCCAGGATCCTGGAGTTTTGAATTGGGGATCCTTGCTTAGTGGGGAGTCTGTTTCTCCCTCTGCTTGTTGCTCCCCCTGCTTGTGCTTGAGAGGGCTCTCTCTCTGACAAATAAATAAACAAAATCTTAAAAAAAAAAGAGAGAGAGGGGCGCCTGGATGGCTCAGTGGGTTAAAGCTTCTGCTTTCGGCTCGGGTAATGATCCCAGGGTCCTGGTCTCGAGCCCCACATCGGGCTCTCTGCTCAGCAGGGAGCCTGCTTCCCTTCCTCTCTCTGCCTGCCTCTCTGCCTACTTGTAATCTCTGTGTGTCAAATAAATAAATAGAATCTTTAAAAAAAGAGAGAGAGAGAGAGAGACAGAGAAAGAATTCCAAAAAATAGTAAGCTGATTGATGGAGAAATGGGAGCTGAGAAAACCACGTTTTCTTAAACACAAAACAAAAAACTGCCGCTTCTTCTTCTTTTTTTTTTTTTAGTTTTTTTGGAGGACTTTTTTTTTTTTAAGATTTATTTATTTATTTATTTATTTGTCAGGCAGAGATCACAAGTAGGCAGAGAGGCAGGCAGAGAGAGAGGGGGAAGCAGGCTCCCTGCTGAGCAGAAAGCCCGATCCTGGGCTCCATCCCAGGACCCTGGGATCATGACCTGAGCCGAAGGCAGAGACTTTAACCCACTGAGCCACCCAGGCGCCCCAGCTTCTTCTTTTTTTAAAAAAAGATTATTTACTTATTTATTTGACAGACAGAGATCACAAGTAGGCAGAACAGCCAGCAGAGAGAGAGGGGGAAGCAGGCTCCCCGCTGGGCAGAGAGCCTGATGCCAGATGCCAGATGCTGGGCTTGATCCCAGGACCCTGAGACCATGCCTGAGACCATGACCTGAGCTGAAGGCAGAGGCTTAACCCAGTGAGCCACCCAGGCACCCCCACCATGTTCTTCTTAAAGCCAAAATACTTGAGTCAAAGGTTGTTCTTCCCATGAGAAGCTTGGATAGGTCTTCAGAGTTGACAAATAAAAAATCAAAGCGGTCGGGACGCCTGGGTGGCTCAGTTGGTTAAGTGGCTGTCTTCAGCTCAGGTCATGATCCTAGCGTCCTGGGATCGAGTCCCACATCGGGCTCCTTGCTCGGCGGGGAGCCTGCTTCTCCCTCTGCCTCTGCCTGCCACTCTGTCTGCCTGTGCTCGCTCACTCTCTCTCCCTCTCTCTCTGACAAATAAATAAATAAAATATTTTAAAAAAATCAAAGCGGTCTACAGGGCAAATATCAGGGTAATTTGATAAGGAAACCCATTAGCAAAGCGTCCACAGTCGCCATACAACCCCTCCTCCTTCAACAACTGGTTAATACAGAACTAGGAAAAATATCTTCAGGTTTCTGCAGAAAACAATTTTTTTTTGATAAAGAAGTCCATGCCAGGCAAAGTTAAAACTGCGAGTGAGTATAAAAGAAAGATAGTTTCAGACAGACAAGAATCAGAAAGTGTCTAACCCTGTGTGCGAACACCTCACAAGGGATACTCACCAAAGAAAAAGATTAACGCGCTCTACGAGAAACAGTGGCAGCGAAGTGTGACCCACAAGTGGAGGAAATTAAAAAAAAACAAAAACAGGAAAAGACTTATTGGAAATTGGTGCTTGAAAGACTTTTTGTAAACATACAATTTAAATGTTTATCGGTTTTCACTTTCTAGAATGGAAGGCTTAATTGTACTAATAGAACAGAAAATATTGTAAATCTTGACAACGTGAAGTAACAAAATATGGTAGGAGGAGGAGGGAGGAGGGAGGAGTTCAGGGAAGTGAGCTCAATAGGCACTGCTGAAGGCGATAAATCACAAACATAGGTGTTTAATAAGGGAGTTCCAGAAAAATGAAAAGTAATAATATAGCTAACCAAATCAGGAGGTATAAGTGGGAGGTCATATAATTGATTAAACTCCCAATCCTGGGGGCGCCTGGGTGGCTCAGTGGGTTAAAGCCTCTGCCTTCTGCTTGGGTCATGATCCCAGGATGGAGCTGGGATCGAGCCCCACATCGGGCTCTCTGCTCAGCAGGGAGCCTGCTGCTTCCCCCTCTCTCTGCCTGCCTCTCTGCCTACTTGTGATCTCATTCTGTCAAATAAATAAATAAAATATTTTTAAAAAACCCTTAAAAAAAACCCAAAAACACAATCCTGGAGTCACCAGGTGCTGTCTACTAAAGGTACAACTCATCCTTCAATGCTTATCACACCAGAAACTACACCCAGAAGCTTTACAGAATCAGAAGAGCTGGGGAGAGGAGGGAGGAGAGCTGACCTTTTGTTTTGCATCCTTCAAGACTTATTTTTATCTATAACATGCTCCCTTTTTTTCTTTAGTTAAAAAAAACTGTATAAAAATATAAAATATAAAATAAAAAAATAACCATTTTACAAACTTAGGGTCGATCTGTAACATTAGAGTGTGTGGCAGTTTAAAAGATGAAGTATTGACATGGAAAGAGGTCCACAATGTATTTAAATGAAAAAGCGCAACTTGTAGAAAGATAGGACTAGGATTCTAGTTGTATTAAAAAATAGTTTAGGGGCACCTGGGTGGCTCAGTGGATTAAAGCCTCTGCCTTTGGCTCAGGTCGTGATCCCAGAGTCCTGGGATCGAGCCCCGCATCAGGCTCTCTGCTCAGGCGGAAGCCTGCTTCCTCCTGTCTCTCTCTGCCTGCCTCTCTGACTACTTGTGAGCTCTGTCTGTCAAATAAATAAATAAATAAATCTTAAAAAAAAAAAAAAGAATGGGGACTTTAACATTTTCTGATTCTATTCAATTTAGAAGACTTTTTTTTAAAGACTTTTTTTTAAAGAAAGAAGAATTTGTTATATAATTTTAAGTTTGTCTTTTTTTTTAAAAGATTTTATTTATTTGACAGATAGAGGTCACAAGTAGGCAGAGAGGCAGGCAGAGAGAGAGAAAGGAGGAAGCAGGCTCCCTGCTGAGCAGAGAGCCTGATGTGGGGCTCGATCCCAGGACCCTGAGATCTTGACCTGAGCCGAAGGCAGAGGCTTTAACCCACTGAGCCACCCAGGCGCCCCTTAAGTTTGTCTTTTAAAAAATTAAAGAGATGGGGTGCCTGGGTGGCTCAGTGGGTTAAACCTCTGCCTTCAGCTAGGGTCATGATCCCAGGGTCCTGGGATCGAGCCCCGCATTGGGCTCTCTGCTCGGCGGAGAGCCTGCTTCCCCCTCTCTCTGCCTGCCTCTCTGCCTACTTGTGATCTCTGTCTGTTAAATGGGTGATTAAATCTTTAAAAAAAATAAATAAAAAATTAAAAATTAAAGAGATATTGGGGTGCCTGGGTGGCTCAGTTGGTTAAGTGTCTGCCTTCAGCTGGGGTCGTGGTCCCAGAGTCCTGGGATCGAGCCCCTCATTGGGCTCCTTGCTCAGTGGGGAGCCTGCTTCTCCCTCTGCCTAAACTGCCCATTCTCCCCTGTGCTCTCTTTCTTTCTATAAAATGAATAAAATTTTTAAAAAATTAAAGCAATAGTGGGGCACCTGGGTGGCTCAGTGGGTTAAGCCTCTGCCTTCAGCTCAGGTCATGATCTCGGGGTCCTGGGATTGAGCCCCACATCGGGCTCTCTGCTCAGCAGGGAGCCTGCTCCCCCACCCCTCTGCCTGCCTCTCTGCCTATTTGTGATCTCTCTCTCTCTAATAAATAAATCTTTAAAAAAAAATTAAAGCAATAGTAATTCTTTCCAGTAAATCTGGAAAATTATGAAGAAAATTACCTAACCTCACAACTCATGGTATCCTTCCAGGTATTTCTTTCCCAGTGTGTCTGCGTTCCTAGCTATGGCCGGGTAGCAGTGTGGAAAGAGCCCTGGAGTCAGGCAGATCCAGGAGTGCTGTCAACTCCACCATATTCCAGTGGGGGCCCCTCGAGGTGGTTATTCAACACTTATGTTCAGCCTTCCCCATCTCAGTAAACAACAACTTCATCCTTCCAGTGGCTCAAGACGAGGCTAAGGGGTCAACCTGACTTTTTCATCTGGTCCATAAGCAAATTGTCTTAATGCCACCTCCAAGGTGAACCAGTATCTGGTCCCTTCTCACCACACCTGGGTTTCTGCCAAGGGCCTAGACCTGGCTCCCATTTCCTCTCTGACCTCATCGTCCACTACTGTCTCACCCCTGGCTCACAGTGTCACAATCGCACCAGCCTCAACAATCGGGCACATTCCTGCCCAGGACCTTTGCTCTGGCTGTTCTTTCTGCCTGGATGCTCGTGCTTGGTAGGAGGCAAAAACCCCTCACCAGCTTGTCCTCTTGACATTCCATCTTTTCAGTGAGGCTTCGTCTACCACACTTCCCCAGGTGCCTGGTCCCTCCTTTTCTAATCCCCTCCCACGGCACTTATCAGTAACAGACTACATAGACACTTATCATTTTTCATAAGCTCCATGTTTTCTCCTACGGTATAAATACTACAAGTCTTTGTTCAGGTCACTGGTGTAACTAGCACATAGCCAATGCTCATTAAGTATGTGTTGAATTAAGTGGATGAAACCTAATTTTCTCATCTACAAAATGGGTGTAATAGGACCCACACTGTACGTATTGTGAGGATTACATGGAAAAAATTTCAAATTACTTGCAGAGGAGGGCCACTTAAGCCTCATTTAGGATGATTAAGGATAGCTTCTGAAGGAAATATTTCAGTGGAGACATAATGAGCAGGATTTAGCCAGCTAGAGAGGTGGGGGAGAATGTTCCAGAACAGCTTATGGGAAGGTACAGGGCGGAGAGGCAGAATGGTGAGGCAGGTACAAAGCTGACAGAGTAGACCGCGTCGTGGCTAGAGGGCAGGGGGTAAGGGGGGAGGAGCAAGGAGGCTGCAGAGGCCAGGTTTTGCCGCCTTGAAGACCCATGCAGTTTGGGCCGACTGTGAGGGCTTGGCAGGGTCCGGTCAAGGCGGTGACATGGTCACGTCTGCCCCCAGGAAGAATCCTTCTGGCTGCTGTGCTGAGAATGGGTTGGCCAGGATGGGGCTAGGCACAGGCAGACCAGGTAGAAGGCGTGGCAGCAGTCCAGGCAAGAGAGGGTGGCGTGGGGACACCAGCAGGGGAAATGCAGAGAATCCAACGGGTGAGGGAGAAGGCCCCATGCGTGGGGTTTGCTGATCAGCTAAATGTGGGCTGAGGGAGGAAGCTGAGCGGATGGGGGGCAGGGCAGGGGAGGAGGGGGGAGGGGAAGGGCAGACTGGCGTGGGTGGAACCACATGTGGGTCCCTGCTCTAGCGCTCACCTGCCCTGTGGTCTCTGACAAACGAATCCATGTAAACCTCAGTCCCGTCAGTGCAGACGAGAGGGTCTGCTCAGCTGGCTGGTTCTGAGGCCTAGTGATCAGGACCTAAAGTACTCTGTGCAAAGCCTGCCCTGCAGGACCCATGCTCTTGTTCAAGTGACAATCTGATATTTATCCCTCACTTGGAGATGTTTGCTGGTTCCTTTTATTTAGTAAACAACCACTCAAATTTAACACTATCAAGAGCAATGTGATGATGATGTCATTTTTCTAAACAGGTAGAAATAGGCCAGGTGACTGAGGTGCTGGGGAGCCCAAATCCCAGGCCGTGGTCACTCACGGCCCCCAAGGAGACTGCTATCAACAGAGGACTGCGGCAAGGCCCGGGGTGGGGGCGGCAGGATGTGACAGAGGGACTTCGCCTCCCAGGGACTGCATCCCTTCCATGTCGCCTGGAGCCCCTCAGCTGTGCGTCTGGCGGCTTCTAGCCTGCCTTCCTTGCTGCGTCTCACTTCCTCCCCAAAACTGCTCTCCTCGAGGTTCCTCACATTTGCCCGTCTGTCTCACAATTCCAAGCCTTTGCACAAGCTGTTCACTCTGTTGGAAATGCTTTCCCCACTTATTTTTTTTTTTTTTAAGACTTTATTTATTTGACAGACTGGGGCACCTGGGTGACTCAGTGGGTTAAAGCCTCTGCCTTCAGCTCAGGTCATGATCTCAGGGTCCTGAGATCGAGCCCCACATCGGGCTCTCTGCTCGGCAGGGAGCCTGCTTCCCTCTCTCTCAGCCTGCTTGTGATCTCTGCCTACGTGTAGATCTGTCAAAAAATAAAAATAAATAAATAAATAAATGTTTATTTGACAGACAGAGATCACAAGTAGGCAGAGAGAGAGGGGGAAGCCCAGAGAGCCTGATGCTGGGCTCTATCGCGGGACCCTGAGACCATGACCTGAGCCGAAGGCAGAGGCTTAAGCCTCTGAGCCACCCAGGCGCCCCGCTTTCCCCACTTTTTAAAAGTGATCCCTGCTCACCCCAATGAAACATTCAGAATCCTCCTGATGTCCCCTCCTCGGGGAAGCCTGCATCGACCCCACTGTGGAGGGTCCGGTGCTGCCTCAGTGTACCCAACGCTCCTGGGGTGGGGAGGGACACGTCAGGGCACTAACAGCCTGGTCACTGCTGACTTATTACTCTCTCCTGCTTGTCCTGTGCCCCGGGGAAGTTCCATGGCTCAACAAGCTGGCAGGACTGGTCGGATCACTGGTGGAAAGGCTGCCAGGCTCCACAAGCCCACACTGCTGCGCGTCTGGGGGTCCAGGAGCCACATGCAGGGATTACAGGAGTCCTCACTCACTGATTTCCACCCCTACCAGCCTCCACCAGCGTGTGCCATCTCTGTCCTCACAGCGGGGGGGATGTGAAGAGGGAAGGGGAGGGGAGGGTGGCGTGAGGAGAGGCAGTGTCCCCTCTTTGCCTGGGGAGCCGGGGGTCCCTGATGGGTTGCTCTTGACACACGCTGGCAGGTGGCTTTCAGGGTTCGCGGTGATGCTCCTTTCTGAAAGTCAGCAGCCACGCTGGGACCTCCACATACCACACTCAGGCCATCCTCACTGTCTCCCTCGGAGCAGGAAATCTCCAGAATCTACCCCTACGTACTGAACTGACAGAGCCCCCTCTCTGGTTCCAGAAAGAGCTGAGACAGAGGCCCAGTTTGTAAGAAATCTGATTATTCAAATTTATTACCATCAAGAATTATGCAACGATGCTGTAGTTCTCTTAACAAATAGAAAACAGACTGTGTACAACAGTGGACTCTACAGCACTAGCATCCACAAGGTAAAAATGAATGTTTCATCCAACATTACCAACCCTGGATTGTTGATCTTGACTGAGCCTAGCTAGATCTGGGGACGCCTGCTCCGCGTCCCTCAGCTAAAACAGCTATGCACCCTTCCCCGCCCCCACTTACCTACCTAGATAGTGCTGCCCAGAGGCCCTCTCCCTGCCCCTCAGCGAGCCGAGAGAGTAAGGATTGATTATAGTACCATTGAGAGAAGTCCAGTAGTCTTGCCACATTGGTTTGTGAGGGCATCGTGAAGGAGTGGAAAAGAGCGATTCTTGGGGGCTTTGAAGACAGCGGCAAACCAGGGAGGGAAATCACCCGGCCCCCGCTCTGAGGACAGACGTGTGCTCCCAGGCCCACTGACCTGAACCTGAAGGGCCAGCTGTGGTCCTGCTCGGCCCTGAGGTGTGCGGGGTGTGATACACACCCTGAACTGTGTCAGTCACCGAGGCCACACGGCCGGAGCCACAGCTTACCAACACCACCCCAAACTGCAATGCCGGGGACAAAAGCGAGGCTCTGTGGGCCCAGAGGTCAGCCTGGCAGCTTCCCCTGGGAAGCCCAGGCACAAGGGGCCACCTCCCTTCTTGGGGGTTGGAAGCAGAGGCCAGGGGGATGACTCTTTTTTCTTGGTGGTTTTTGTGGGTTTTTTTGGATTTTTTTTGTTTTTTTTTTTTGTTTTTTGTCTTTGCGTTTTTTTAACCTTTGCAAACACGATGGTGATGAGGAACGCCTTGCCAGGCTCCCCGAGACACGTCTGTGGTTCTGGGCTGTGAATGTTCACACACACACACGGGAACAGACAACCGGAGATGAGTGTTTCCTATCTCCTCCCCGCCCACCACTGTCTGTGGGGCCTCAAATAAGGCTCTGAAGGAAAAACAAAACAAAACTTAAAAACAAAAACAAAAACAAAAGAGTCGAGTTTCCCCGCATTTGGCCGAAACAGGATCTCGTCTGCAGAGTTGGAAGAGCAGCTAGATCGGGGTGCCTCCCGGGCCCATGGCTGGGCCTCCACTAGGCCTGGTGGCCCCAGCTCCACACAGAGGAAGGCAGGTTCTGTCCTTCAGCAGCAAAAGTCATACAAAAAAAGGATCCAAAGTGAACTCAAAAAAGAAAACAACTGAACCCCAACCCCCATAGAGGCCCATTCTGCAGTTAAGGATTTGCAAAAGGAAAATCAGAGGAAGAGGCTAGAATCCCTCGGTCTACCCCACTTAATGTATAAAAAAGGAGACTTTGTCCCCATCCCCACCCCATGAGAAGAAGCATGAGAAACGCGGCAGCGAAACAGAGAGCTCGAAGCAGGCTCCGGGCAGGCCTGGTGGACAGAGACGGGCCACGGCACTGGCCTGCCAGCCCACCCACTCGCCCAGGGGTATTCTGGGCTCTCCATTTGGTGTGGCGATGTTCCTGAAACGCTGCGAGCCCAGTGGGCTGTGCTCTGCCAGCAACAGCATCCGTGCAGGAGGGCTAGACGACGGTCGGTATGGCTCAGAGGAGCTGGGTCCCCTCCGGAGCCCCAGGCAGGGGCAGCGGAGGAGAGGGGAGCGGTAGTTACGTTGCATAGTGGTCAAAGCTGCCAAGGTACTCCAGGGCCGCACGATAGCACAGCTGGTACTGGTCCTGCCGGGACAGGGGGCCGGTCAGCCGCAGGCAGGGGGAGTGGGTTCTCCCAATGCACTGGCCAAGGGCACTCCCCCTGCAGCTGGTGGGCCCCGAGCAGGTGCGAGCCGCAGATGTCTGCTGCGGGGAGTGTCCAGGAGCCTGGAGGAGCCTCTGAAGGCTCAGCTCTCCCTCTTTCCCGCTGCCCTGCACCTACCTGCCTCTCTCCCGCCCCTCCCATTACGTCTCTCTGCTCCTAGACCCAGCACCCCATGAGGGCTGCTATCCAGCCCTAGCCAGGCACCAGGCACACTGCTGGCGCTCAGCATAGAGCTGCGGGAGGGGGAGCCCTTTCCACTCACCCTGCCCTAGTGCCTCAGGCAGGGCAGGGAACAATAAGCCATGCGTGCAGGTGAGGGGCTGCCCTGTAGTCCCAGGCAGCAGGCCCGCATACCTCTGTCTGCACCATGGCTGGGCGCTGCGTGCGCAGGGTCTTCACGGTCTGGAACATGTCCACCACGCCCTCGTAGCGCATCCGCTCCAGGACGATACTCAGGGTGATGAACACGCCAGTGCGGCCCACGCCGGCACTGCTCGGGGACAGCGTTGGATCAGGGGTCCTGCCCACCAGGCCCACGGGCCACGCCCCCCCCCCCCCCCCCCCCCCCCCCCCCCCCCCCCCGGGCCCCCCCCCCCCCCCCCCCCCCCGCCCTGCCCCAGCCCTCCATGGGGTCAGCCCTACCTGCAGTGCACCGTGATGGGCCCGTCCTGCCCGAACTGCTCCTTGGTCTTGTGCACCTGCCCGATGAAGTCGATGAAGCCCTCGCCCGTCTTGGGCACACCCTGCTCAGGCCAGTCTGTGAACTGGAACTGCCGGATCGTCCTCGACTGCCCGTCCTGGGAGAGGCGGGTGGGAAACAGGGTCAGCACCCATGCCTCACCCCACAGCCCCGCCGGGCTGGATGGGCAATAGAGTGCCCCTGTCTACACCCATGAGATGCTGACCCCCGAGGTCCCCGGGAGAGGTGCTCACGCCCCCACACCAGCACCCTCACATCAGACTCCTGCAGTCTGAGCCAGGGCCCCATCTCACGCGTACTCAGGTGACTAGAGACACGCTTTCACGTGGGCACATGCACTCCCCTCTCGGCACTCACCCGGGCGTCCGTGACCTTGAACTCACGCAGGATGTACTGGGGCATGTTGTACTCGGCCATCGGGTCAACGACAAAGTACTGATAGCGAGCAGAGCGCTCTGCTGGCCAGTACTGGTGACATTTCTCCTGTGGACAAAGGCCCCGCCCCATGAGCAGGTAGGGAGGGATGGGGGAGGAGAGCTCCAGGATTCAGAGGAGTCCTGGGACGCTTCAGGTGCTGAGGAGGGGGTTTGAGGCTCTGCTGAGGGAAGTCTGGGTGTGAAAGGAGAGAGCAGTGCAGAGGTGCTGGGTAGGCTCCCAGATGTGGGAGGGGCTCTGGGGGGGGGTGGGCTCACCCTGCCCATCTCCCGGAGCCTGGTCAGCATGACGATGATGGTAGAATTGTGCTCCCATAACATGCGCCAGAAGTCCTCGGTGCTCTCTGCCAGAGGCCCCTGCGTGGCTATGTAGGCCTTCTGTTGTCTGGGATGGACAGAAGACTGGACATGCTGGAGGTGCCACTGGCCCGAGTCTCCCCAAGACTGCCTAGTTCTTGGAGTCCCGCTCAGATCGCCTACCCCTCCTCTGGGAAAGCCCACTCTGATCTTCTGGGCTGGCCCTACTCTGCTGGGCCCCTGGCTAGCCAGCTGCAGGCCTAGGGCCCCGTAGAGCGTGCTGGGCAGTCACAGGCATGCTGACCTATAGCCATCCAAGAAGCTGGCATTGATGTAGTCCGAGCCCTCCACACCACGGATGGGCTGCAGACACACGCGGGTCAACTCATAGGGCATGATGTTCACCAGGCGGTTCTTGAACTTGTTGCAGGGCAGGTTGGCGCTAATGAAGCGGGATGTGTGGGCCTTGGAGCTGGCCAGCAACTAGACAGAGGGATGGGCTGGTCAGGCCTGGCTTCTCGGCCGGTGGCGGGGGTGGGGTATCATCCCCATGACCCAGTCCAGGCCCCCGAGCCCACCTTGAACTCGAGTTCCATAGCAGTCACACTCTCGCCAGGAGGCACTTGGCCCAGCTTCTGGATATGGGCATATAGGCTGCGGGCAGGCACCTCTGTGTGTCCACACGTGGCGGCCTCCAGCAGGGCCTCGTGGATGAACACGTACTGGTCCTCCGTCTGCACCATGTAGTTCCGCTGCGAGCGCATGCACGTCACATGCCCGTAGACGTCGACCGTCTTCTCGTGCTTCATCCGCTCCAGCATGGCCTCGATGACGATGAAACAGCCCGTGCGGCCCACGCCCGCGCTGCATGACACAGGCATGGCTTGGCGCAGAGCTCCAGCCACCCCCTCACCCCCCTTGCTGGCGCCGCACCCCGTGCTCACCTGCAGTGCACCACCATGGGCCCTGCATCCGGCGGGTTGCAGGCCTTGACCCGCCGCAGGAAGGCCAGGATGGGTGTGGGATACTCGGGAACCCCATGGTCTGGCCAAGCCATGAACTGGAACTGACGCAGCTCTCGCTTCTCGCTGGAGCCACTCTGGGGAGAAGTGTGGGGAGACATGATGCGACAGGGAAGCGTGTCTGCTAGAGGCTCCGGGAGGGGACGCCTGACCCGACTCAGAAGCCACGGGAGGTGGCCTGAAGGAGCTGGAGGCACCGTTTCCAGTCATCCCGCCCATGGCACTGGTTGCCAGAGGGTGCTCACACGCCTCTAAGCCCCAACTTCCAGCACCAAATTCTCACTCATCCATCCCCAGTGCATCGTGCTCAGATTGCTTCCGGGTAGGGCCCGGTGGGGGACAAGCTCCGGGGGGGCTGTACCTTGTGGAGTGCAAAGGTGCGCACGGTGTATGTGGCCAGCTCCACCGTGTCCAACAGGGTCACCTGAATGAGGCCGTATGTCTCAGTGCCCCGGGCTGGCCAGTACTGATCACACTTCACCTACAGGGCGACAAGGGAGGCAGGTGTAAGGGTACTCAGGCTTAGAGGTACCCAAATCCTCAGGTAGGCGGGGGCACTGGGGCAGAAGAAGGCCGAAGGTCTAGCTTACCTGGCTGCAAGGCTCCCAGCCCTGAACCCTCAGATCGGTGATGCCACCCCCTCACCAAACCACACAGGTTCTCATGCTATGTTGCCATCCCTGCCCTAGCTGGGAGAACAAGGGCCGTAATTGAAAATTACTTATTCATGACCAGATCGCACCAGACACATTTTATGCCAAATTTACCCATAACGTTTATGCGCCATTTTCAAGCTCTGTAAATTTTACGTTCCAGTCGATGCTTTGCGGTGCAAAAGCAGATAACGGCAGCTCTTTCCACTAATTAACTTAGGAGATGTGCTAATGCCCCAGGAACACTCTAGCATCTGGGGAACATGCGAACATCCCGGGAACATGCTAGCAACTGGGAAACATATTAACATTCCCGGAAAATGACAGCATCTGGCACAACATATTAATATCCGAAGAATGTGCTGGTATCTAGGGAAAGGGGCCACATCCCAGGAATACCCAGCAGCTGGGGGGTGGCACGAGAACACCCCAAGAAGACAAGAGTGTATCCCTTGGGGGAACTTGTGACAGACACAGGAAAGGGGGCCTGGAAGTCACCTGGTGACTGAGTCTCTCCCACCCCACCTCCCAGCTGGAAGGCCTCCCTCCGCACAGTCCTACCCGGGACTTCTCCTCCAGCCGTGTCATCATGACCACAGTGGCTGTGCGCTGTTCCCACACCATCCGCCAGAAATCGCCCATGGTCTCAGGCAGAGGGCCCTGCGTGGCAATGTAGGCGTTCTGCTTGCGGTACCCGTCGATATAGTTGGCGTTGATGTAGTCGCTCCCTGGGACACCTGTGAACAGGAAGGAACCCAGGAGAGCATTATCTCCAAGCCCCTATCCAGCCCACCACACCTCGGAGCACCCCTAGGGTTCCTGGGGTGAGATATCACCCCCGCCAGCAAGGAGGAGAGCAAGGGATGGGAGGGTGCGTGGCCCTCGGCTCACCGTCGATGGAGGTAAGGATGACTCGGGAGTGGTCATAGGCAATGACATTTGCGTAGCGGTTCTTGGGCTTGTTCACTTCCAGGTTGGAATTCTCCCATGTGAACTGTTGTCCAGGGTCAATGGACTATAGGAAATGGAGGAGGCAGATAGAGCAGGGTAAGAGCTGGGGTCTCCCTCCTGCCCCCAAGACCCAGCCTGCCAGGTGGTGTCCACATGCTGCCTCTGTGCCTGGGCCACCACCAGCTCCAACCCCCAGCTGTGGAGCTGAGGCTGCCATATCAGCTCCTGCTGTGGAGGTGATGTACCAGTCCCTCCAGCCCTGCCCCCAACTAATGACACGAGTACAGACCAAGATGGAGCCATGGCAGCCAGCCGTGCCGCACCCGAAACCACTGAGGGCTCTGGGCACCCGCTGCATCACCCTGTCCAGCTTTCCTCCTACCTCCCTAGTCATTCCCTCTCTGTCTCCTCACCTTCCCCCTGCCCCTCCCACAGGCAGAGCACAGCACTCCTCTGGGGTTCATTCCTGGGCCTTCTTTGCACTCTACAACCTTTCTGGGACCTCATTTCCTTGTAGAATCTTGCACTCACTTGCTGGAGCTGCCCACAACTCCAGCCACAGCCTGGCCTCCTTGAGCTCCGAAGCTGAATGGCCAGCCACCTCCTGGGCAACCCCACCTGGGGGGCCCCATGGGCTCTGCAATTTCAATCCTTGCCAAGCAGAGATCAGCTTCCCCCCAGCTGGGCTCTGCCACAGGAAGACTGTCTTGGTCAAAGGCACCTTCACCCATTTACCCCCAAACCCCTGCCAAAACCCTCAAGTCATCCTCAAAAACCCCTCTATGCTCCTGTCCCCTTGGTCACCATGTCCTGGTGCTTCCCCACCCTGGCCAGGCTGCCCCATCTTGGACTTGGCCATCTCCCTGTCTCTCTGCTTTCGCCCCACTCTGACCCTCTCTGTCCTGTAGCCAGAGAAATCCTCAGATAAGACAGATCTGATTATCATTCTCCTGCTTCAATGCCTTCCCCAGGTCATAATAGCGGAGTCTCCGTGCAGACCCACTGTGTGCGTGGCAGTGTTCTAAGCACTTCGCACATATTCCCTCACCTCGTCCTCATCCTCTGAAGAAGCAGGCTATGTTACTACCTCCTTTTACAGGACAGAACCCATTGCCCTCCGTACCCACCAGCCTGTTACTCTCCACAGGACGGCAGGCTCTGCTTCTGTGAGACCCTCCAGCACACCCCACCCCTCAGCCTGCCTTGGTGCTGCAGCCTGCTCTCTCTGCACGTTCTGCCATATCTAATACGAGGGTATACTGTCAGATTCAGAGTTGGTTTATCTGTCTGAGCTGGCCTCCCCACCAGCAGAGTAACCTGACGTTGCCAGGTCCCCAGCATTCAGCACAGTGTGTGCTCCATAGTGTGACGACTGACTGACCGTTAAAGGTGACAGAGCTGTGGGATCCTGGTTGAGAGAAAGCCCACAGCAGGCCCTGGAAGGCAGAGAAGGCTTCTTGGAAGAGGAGGGAAAGCTCACGCTGGAGGAGAGGAGTGGGCAGAACGTGGGAGGGGGAGCACCATGAGCCTGGACAGAGGTGCAGAGTCCCGTGGGAAGGAAGGCAGATGCGGGATGTGGGACTGGGTGGGTGTGGGCAGAGACCACGGAAGGCCCTCCGGGCCCATGAAAGAACTGAAAGCAGTGAGAGTAATTCACAAACTTTGTTACCTTCACAGCAGGGTCTTACTGCAAAGCAGGCCCCCGTGAGGTTCTACAGGTAGAGACGGGATGCTTTCCTCACGACAGACACATTCATCAGTTTTCCTGCCAAGCTCAATTTCCTCTGCAGAAACCTGGCCCACAGCCCTCAGAACCTACCTGGCCCACAGCCCTTGGAAGGGGAATCCTGGGACCCCAGGGTACCACGTACCGCCAGCAGCGGACATCTGACTAGAGGGAACAGACTCACAGGTTGGGCTGTGCGAGACCATCAATCACCTATCTATCCATTATTGATTGATGGTGAGTGCTGGGCCAGGCCTGGATGGGAGCAGGGGGCTGCAGGAGAGAAGCCGGGGCAGAACACCACCTCTGGGGGTGCTCCTGACAGAAGCCGGGGTTCTCCTTCATCACCTCCTTCTCTGGCAGAGCCCTCCCCAGCTGGGTGGCCTGGAAGCCCTCAGACCCCTGGAGCTGGAACTCGGGAGCAGGTAGGAGTCAAGACCAGAATGCAGACAGTGCATGGAGGGCTGAGAGCAGGAAGGCTTGTGCAGCCTGAGCAGTGGGCCTTGAGTCCCCCGACTCCCCACTCTGTGGCCCGTGTGGCTCTGAGAATGCACGTGAGACTGTGTGAGTACAGGCCACAGGCTGTCAGGCAGGCCTGGGTCTGACTCCTGGTTCCACAACGCACTGGCTGTTTGACCTTGGGCAAGTCACTTCCCCTCTCTGAGCCTCTGTTTCCTCATCTGTAAGTTGGGATAATAACTGTACCACTTCGTACCGCGAGGAGGACACAATGAAGGGATGCATGCAAATGGCCTAGTCTGGTCTTGTCTGTGGTAAGTTCTTGATAAAGAAGCTGTTCCTACTGATCCACGTGTGTGTAGGGGTGACCTTTTGTCTGCCTCTATTAGCATGTGGGCAGGTGTCCGAGTATCCAGACTTGGGGTGCTTGAAAGGGCCTCGGCCAGGCCTAGTACCTGAGAAGCTGAGTTCCCCGGCTGCCACAGCCTGGAGCCCCCCCACCCCCAGCTGGGGCCCGAGGCACGGCAAGAGTGGGCAGGGGGCGAGGACATCTCACCTCATACTCCTGGGAAAACTTGAGGCCATCATTGGCTTTGAGGCGCTCGATGTTGTCAGCCAGGTCGGTGATGGGGATGGGCGGGTGGTCTCGCATACCTGGGGGAGGGGAGCACATCAAGGCGGAGTCAGCTGGAGGCTGGCGCCAGGTGGAAGACACAGCCCCAATGCATGTGATGTGCACATGTGAACACGTGTGACCATGGAGCACTCGGCACTGGTGGCATGGGGACAGCAGCACATGCGGCGACAGGGATGGTGGGGCACACAGAGGCTGGAGGGCAGGAGAGGACAGAGGGGAGTGTGCTGGGGGCACGTGTGAGCGTGGAGTCAAGGGGCACCACGGCCCCGCCTGCCAGGTTTGCAAAAGGGACACCAGGCTTCCTTCCTCCCGGGCTGGGGCTGGAAGCCCAGGTCGGGGGCAGCTGCACACCCGCCCCACGGGCCCAGCCTGTAGACAGCCCTCCTGCCCCTCACTGGCGCCAGTCACTGTGGAAGACTCAGTCATGTGGTCTCTACACTGAGCATGTGGATGGAGTGGGCGTGACAGAGCGACACGGAAGAATCCAGAGAGAGAAGAAGTAAGGAGGGAAACGGGGAGACAGGAGATAGGGGAGGCACCTGGCAGGGTGTCAGACGGGGAATGGAGGGGACAGAGGCAGAGAGACAGGGCCAGGGGCCAGCAGGAGGGAAGATAGGACTGGAGGAAGGTAGGGGGAGGGGAGGGTGGAGCTGGGGAGGATAGAGGAGGGAAGGGAAAGAAGAGTCAAGAAAGGAGGGAGGTGATGGGGTGAGAGAAAGTTGGAGGAAATGGACACAGAAGCCAGGGTAGCCCCCGAACTCGGAAAACTAACTTGAGATATTCGGGCAACTGGGGACACTGGAACCTGCGGAGAAAGAAAACACAAAAAATAGCGGGGCAGGAGGAGAGAGGCTGTCCACTGCCTCTGGCTGCAGGGACACATAGAGGGACTGAGGGGGCGCGGCGAAGCCGCATGATAGGCCCCCCCCACCCCGCCCCAAGGAACACAGCCCCATCTCCCACCCAGAGCACAGTGCTCCCAACCCCCTGGGCAGCCTTGGGGGCCTCTTTCTAAGATGAAATTCTAGATCCAAATCAACCCTCATCCCTTCTGGCATCAAAATTTGACCTTGGCTATACTCAGATGATCAGGTGAAAGGGGTGTGCGCCTTCACATAGAAAAATGAGGCAAGTAAGGCCAGAAAGGACAGGGTCAATCTGTACAAAGGTAGGCAGATCACAGCTGTATTTTCTGTGGGTTTGAAAATTTTTCGGAATAAAGATTAAATGATAGGACCAAAAACAAAACAAAACAAAACAAAACCAAAAACCACTTTGCTGACCTAAAAAAATAGGAAGAAAAGTTGCCATGCCCCTGATCCCTCCCCATGTCCCTTCTGGTCCCTGGTTCCTTCAACAGGCTGGGGACCGCCATGTCCACGGGGCTGTCTCTCCCCATTGGCAGCCCCAGTTCCTTGAGCTCTGCCCCTCTGGTGACTCATGGCTGGCCCCAGCCTACAGCCCCTTTTGGACACTCCCATCCATCTGCACTCCACCTTTACCACCTCTGTGCACCCCTCTTCATCGCTCCTTTGCTCTCAGACCCCTGAGATTTCCCTCTAGCCCCTGTAGCCAACCCTGGGCCCTTGGCAGCTCGGCAACCCTCCCAGACATGCCTGCTTAGTGCCCACAGCCAGGCCACACCTTCCCTGGCGCCTTAACCACTTTCTTTTCCTTGTAGAGAAAATCGGGGCCACCAGCCCAGAACTCCAGCAGCATGTTCCCTTACATCGGCTTCCCCCAACTCCCATTCTCTTCGGGCCTAGAGCTCAGGGAGGCATCCCCACACTGCTCCCCTGGGCTCTGTCATACCCCTACATGCAGGCCGGGACCTAGAGCAGGCTTCCGGGTTCTTGTCCCACAGGCGAGCATAGCCACCCCTGCCATCTCAAATGCTCATGTGAACGACAAACCATCTGTAAACAATTTCCATATTGGTAAAAAGAAAAGTCCTTTCTCAAGCCCACACCCCTGACCTCTCTTTGCTATGGTCCTGTCCATCCTATCCGTCACACCGTGGCCTCCGAAAGGGGTTCCTCCACCTGCTCACTCCCCACTCACCGCCCCTCAACCCACTGAGATGCTTCTGCCCCCAGGACTTGGCCACCACACTCTCTCCACGGTCACCACTGCCAAAGCCAACGGTCCTCCTGGTGCACAGCCATCCCCGGCCTTGGCTTTGGGGACACCCCACTCTTCCCATACTCTTCCTCCCGGGCCACTCCTTCTTAGCCTCCCTGGCTATTCTTCATGGCACCTCCTTCTTGGCTGCCCACCTCCCCCCCGCCGTTCTCTGGCTTGGACGATCACATGCTGCTCGCCGCCTCCCACGCCCGTAGTTTCAGGTGGGAGGCAGTGCAGAGGTACAGACCCGCAGACTGGGTGCCACCTGGAACCCCCCTGCCCATCGCTTAGCCCTAAGCACAAGCCCTGCTGGCTCCTCACGCTGCCCGAGACCACTCTCCACCCTCACGGCCACCCTGCTTGACCAAGGCCTCGGCACCTTGCACTCACTCCGTGACTCTCTAGTCTCCCAATTTCTCTCCTCCAATCGGACTTGCACACGGCAGCCAGAGCTAGATCCCCAAAACACAGTTCTGACCCTGTCGGCCCCCTGCTGAAAACGTTTTAGAAGATTTTATTTATTTGGGGCGCCTGGGTGGCTCAGTGGGTTAAAGCCTCTGCCTTCAGCTCAGGTCATGATCCCAGGGTCCTGGGATCGAGCCCCGCATCGGGCTCTCTGCTCAGCAGGGAGCCTGCTTCCTCCTCTCTCTCTGCCTGCCTCTCTGCCTACTTGTGATCTCTATCTGTCAAATAAGTAAATAAAATCTTAAAAAAAAAAGATTTTATTTATTTGAGAGACTGGGAGCAGGAGCAGAGGGAGCAGCAGATGCCCCTCTCCCCCGCGCTGAGGAGGAAGCCCCACATTGGGCTGGACCCTGGGACTCTGGGATCATGACCTGAGCCAAAGACAGATGCTCAACTGACTGAGCCACCCAGGCGCCCCGCCCTGCTGAAAACTTTTAATGGTTCCTTGGTACCCTCATGATGAAGTCCAAACCCCTTAGCCTGGCGCTCAGGTTCCCCTGTGGTGGACCTTTGTCTACCCTCTCGTCTGTGGGCTCTCAGTACCCCAACTCCAGTGCTGCAGGATAGCCAGTGTCTGTGGGCGCCCTCCGCAGTGCTATTTCCACTGAAGGGAGCCCTCTCCCATCACGCCCTGTTCGCTTGACTCATGCCCACAGGGCTTGGCGTCCGCTCTCATAGGAGGGCTTCTCTGCCCTCGAGGCCCCCAGCAGTGTAGAGAGTGGATGTCTCACAGATACGGTCACGCTGGGTTGCAGCAGCCTGCTAGGTCGCCCAGCTCACGTGCTCTCAGGATGCATGCCTCTGGAACCCAGTCACTGTGCTGTGGGGGAGCCCAGGCCACGTGACGAGGCCTCATGTGGCTGTCACAAGCTGACAGCCCCAGGTGGGCTCATAACTGACTCTAGCGTCAACACCAGGCGTACAAATGAATGAGTCATCAGAATTCAGAGGACAGAAAACTTTTCCATAAAGACCAAATAGTAAATATTCTTGGGTTTGTGGACATATGGTAGATGCTACTTAACTTTGCCTCTGTAGCATGGAAGTAACCATAAATTATGTATCAATGGATGGACATACCTGCGTTCCAACCAAACTTTATTTGCAAACACGGGTGGTGGGCCATGTTTGGCCATGAGCCAAAGTTTGCTGAGTGCTGCTTTAAATGATTCTAGCTCTCAGGGGCACCTAGGTGGCTGAGTCAGTTAAGCATCTGCCTTCAGCTCAGATCATGATCTCAGGCTCCTGGGATCGAGCCCTGCGTCAGGCTGCTGGCTCATGGGGAGCCTGCTTCTCCCTTTCCCTCTGCCTCTCCCCCGCTCATGTTCTATCTCTCTGTCTCAAATGAATAAATAAGATCTTAAAAAATAAATACATAAAAATAAATGATTCTGGATCTTGGGCTTCCAGGTGAAGGCCCAGACATTTGGGAATAGAGACAAGCTATTCCTACTATATTCCTGTCTGAATTTCTAATCCACAAAAACTGTAAGGGGTAACACGTACCTGTTGTTTCAAGCCATTAAGTTTTGCAGTCATTTAACATGCACTAATTTAACTGGCTCATGTACACATATGCCCTGTATGTATGTTAGTTCACTCCGTCAACTCAACTGTCTGGGTGTCCATTTCACAGGTATCCCCTTAGAGCCCACAGTGTGCACAGTACAAGGGATGGCGATGAACAAGACACAGTTCTCAGCTCCAGAGAACTTGGATTGTCATCGAGGCCATTCTAGCCCGTGGTGAGAGGTGTCACTGTGGAAGGAGCAGAGAGCTTTTGGAAGCCAGGGGAGACCCCCAGGCCTGTGTGGGCACTGAGGTGGGCAGGAAGACTTCACCTTGGGAGGGATCTGAGCTGTGTCTCCTGGGGCACGGGGATGGAGTGATGCTTTAGGAAGAAGGGCCAGCCAGAGAGCCATGGGAGAGTGGCTGGAGAAGGAAGGGCAGGTACACTGTGCCACGTGGGGTCCCTGTGCTCACATGGTGAAGTCTGGGCACCCTCACCTACTACAATGTCTGATGGGGTGTCGCCCGCCAGCAGAGGTGTGTCCCCCCCTTGTGCGGAGGGGATAAAGTGCAGGTGCAAACGCTGGCCACCCTGTGGCTGGGAGGTGGGCTCTGCGAGGTCCTTAGCCTGTACTCAGAGACCCTGACCCAAGATGAAGCAGGGCCTAAGCAGCCCGCCCCCCACTGCCCCAGCAGGCTCTGGGGTGCCAGGGCTCCCACGCAGCTGCTGCATATCGGAGCTTCTGTCACAGGGTCCAGGGAGTGAGCAGCAGGAAGAAACAGGAGTAGGAAATGGGGGCACGAGGCCAAGGGCTCTTGGGACAGACTCTGGGACCCGTGGGCCGGGCTGGGGGCAGGTAGGCTAGGGAGCCACCCTACCTGGCGTCTGGTAGTTGAGCCTCCGCATCTCCACGGGGTCAGAGGAATGGGCCAGCAGGGAGTCCTTCAGCCCGATTGACTGCTCGTCCTTGGACGATGGGGAGTGGGTCCTCTTCCTAGAGAGGCAGAAGGGTGCCTGGTGAGGACTTGAGGTCCAGGCGGAAGACAGAGAGGGGTGGCACGGCTGGCTGTGACAGAGACCCTGGGTCTACAGCTCGGGCCCTCCCCTTTCCCCCCTCATCCTGGGGTCCCTGAGCACGGGGGAACCAGTGGCACAGCAGCTCGGACACATGGAGAACACAGGGTGGGGTTGAGGGGGTGGAGACAGCAGGACTGGGGAGTGGACACAGGGCCAGTGCAGCGAGGAGCGCAGGGGGGAGCGGTGGCAGAGGATGGTGGTGCCTTCCAACAGAGGGCAGGTCACTACTGGGCAGTGCTGCTGTCCCCAAGACCACCAGAAATACACATGCAAACGACACATAAGATACACAAACATCACAGAGAGCTGAGCCCCAGTTGTCTGTCTCTTGGTATCAGGGTCCACGTCCAGAGCAGCAGGGCAGGGCCAGGGAAGGTGTCACCCTAGCTGGGCAGAGTCCTCCCGCATTGGCCTCAGTTCCCCTGTCTAGAAGGACAGGTTCAGAGACAGACTGTGGGGTCTAGCTGCTGACGAGCATCCAGGAGCCGCTCCTGCTATGTGGACACGGGTGTGTGCACAAGTGTGTAAAAACACACACCTCCCCCTGCCTTGCAGCCAGTGCTCTTTGCACTTTTATCTCCTGCAGCGCTTAGCGGGTCATCTTAAAGAACTGGAGCCTGGTAGAAGGCTCTGGTGAGCTCGGAGTCGGTCTGTGCGCTCAGAGAGGGTGCTGAAGTCTGCACTATGCTTGCGCCCTGGGGAAGGGGCATCCCCTGTGCAGGGTACAAGTTGAGAGAGACACAGAGCCCACCCTGGAGCCTGCTGAGCTGACCAGACAAGCACAGGCCTGGAGGCTTCTGGTCAAAGCCCCGTCCCTCCCTGCTGGGCCCGACATGTGCACAGGGATAAGAAGTGAAAGGGGAAGCGTGTGAAGAGAGAAGGAATGACTCCTACCTTTCTTGTTTACTAGGTTCCAAAAGACAGGCAAGGACAGAAGAAAGGAATGGTCATTGTTTCCGCCAAGCACTCAGGCCCTCTTACGACCAGGGGGACACTGAGGGACCTATTTATGGCACTTATGTGGCACTCACAGGCAAGGGTTACCTCTCCTGACAGACTCCGGGACCCAGATGGGGTGGGAAGGAGGATGAGTGGGTGTGTGGGACACTCCTCGGGCCTCCCTCCACCGCCCCACCCTGCCCATCTCCGTGCCCCAGACCAGGAAAGCCTATCCCTTATTCATGCTAGGAGGAAAGGAATGAACTCTTCAAGAAGGGGCCCTCGGTCCAGGTCAGGGGTCAGGGGTAGGGGAGAGATGGGGCATAGGGCAAGGAAAGCCTATGTGTCAGATATATAGACCAGCATGTGCTCAACTACAAGTATTCACGAACATAGCCTACAGGCTGAGCAGTGTGGTGGTTGCTAGAAACACAGGCCTCATGATGTATCCACTGGGGCAGAGGGGGGACAATGTGGGGAAGGAGCAGGGACCCAGGAGAGTCTCATGGGTACCAGAGTCTGGAAGGGAGTCTTTTTTCTTTTTCTTTTTTTTTTTTTTTAATTAAGTTCTATGCCCAATGTGGGGCTTGAACTCACAACCCCAAGATCAGGAGTTACACACTGCTGACTGAGCCAGCCAGGCACCCTTGAAGGGAGTCAAGAAGGCTGTGACGGCTGTAGGCGGGTGGGCCTGAGCCAGAGGGTTGCAGTACGGCGGGCGCGTAATGCATTAGCTCAGTGATGACATCGGGAACGGCAGAGGGGCCAGACCTGCCAGACGTTTGGTCATCAGCTGACAGAGATCGTGTTTTATCTTGGGAGCCCCCAAAAAGTTTAGATGGAGAGTGACAAATCTTTGGGAATTACCTTTACAACTGCCAGATGGATGGAGAGATGGGGCGGCTCCAAGAGCAGGTAGCTACTGCCACCTGGGAGGACCAAGGAGCACCGCGGGCTAGGTGCTCAAGTACAGCCACACATGTGTTGCCTTATGGGGAGCCACTGGGTGGGGGTGGGGGGGCAGATGCAGCCATCCTTGGGACAGAACTCACAGGGGACAGGGCGGAGCGAGGGGGAAGAGGATAGGTGAGGCTGGCACCCACGTTTCCAGCTGCTAATAGGTGGAGGGACCAGTCCCTTGTGATAGGGACTGCAAGGGAGGAAGGTTCAAGGCACACTGAGTCTGGGACAGCCATGGCTGCTGTGGTTACACCAGGAGCTCAATCACCATGTGTACCAAGTGAACATCGGTGGGCGTGGGGGCCTGCTGGTGGGTCCGGACCTCTCGAGGCCTAAGTGGGAGAGCCAGGCTGGGGAGCCACCTAGGGATGGCGGCAGAGCGAGAGCTGAAGGTAGGAGACCAGGGAGGGCAGTGTCCTGAAGCTTAAAGACAGACATGCTCACATCCACCGAAACAAAGAGACAGATGGACAGATGTGCCCAGGGAAGCAAGTGAACCAGCCCACTGTGAAGCTTTGGCTCCTCGTTACACCTAGGTTAACACACACACGTGTACACACGCTGCTTCTGCTGTTCCAGGCCTCCCACTGAGCCCAGGAGCGGGGCTGCCCTGTACCTGCATGACCCATCTCAGGAAGGCCCTCCGAGTCCAGGGGCAGGTGGCTGTCCCCTGGAGCCCTGAGTGTAGCACTCACCTCTTGAACAGGAGGATGGCGATGACAATGAGGATGATGAGGATGACTGCCAGGACGGGGCCTGTCACCCACAGCATCTCAGGCTCCTCCTGCTGCTGGGCTGGCGTCACCTGGACCACGATCTCATCGGAGTAGGGGCTGGAGGCATAGCGCTTCTGTGGCCCAACAGAGGAACAGCACGGGTCATGAGTTCAGTGTGAGTTCCCCCACCCTCTGCCCACCCAACCTGGAGGAAGGGCTCTAGGGTTGGGCTGTGCTGGGTTGGATCCCGAGCAGCTGACCTAAGCATGGCCAGCTGACCGAGTCCCCAGGGCTAGATCAGGTCTGGCCTCCTGGGTCCTCGAGTCTGATGGCTTTTGAGATAACCTAGTGCAGGTCCAGGGTGTCTGGGGCAGCCCTAGGTCTGGGATCTCACAGTGTTTGAGTCTGGCCCACTCTCAGGGTGTGGAGAGCCCCAGTGGCTAAGGCTGACCTGGTCCATGGGTTCCTTCAGGGAGGCGAGCACAAAGCACTGATAGCTCAGGTCCGGAGACAGGGGCCGATTGTAGAAGCCCCGGTAGCTCTTCTTATCTCCTAAGGTAAAGGTCTCGGGGAGCACGTCCACCTGAGCAGCCACGTAGGGCTTCAGCCGCTCTGCCTGACGCCGACGTCGCCGCTCCCCACCACCCTGCTCGATGGCCTCTAGAAGCTGACAGAGCAGAGCACAGGAGTCATGTCTGACCTCAGACCATGTACCCCTGAGCCTGTGGTCTCAGAGTCTTTCCCCCAGGACTGAGGCCAAGGTTCACCTTCTGTATAAGGGGCTCGAGCCCAGCCTGAACCACTATCCTTGCAGAATAACACCACACACCAATGCCACTCCCTGCCCCCCACTCCCCCAGTTACCCCAGCCAGAGGAGGGCCTCCAGGTCACCTACTCCTCACCCTAACCAGAGAGGACTGGCTCCACACCTCTGCCAGAGGAGGACAGGGGAGTCCTGGTATGCTGAGGGTTCTACTCCAGCCCCCCCGGACTGCCTCACGTCTATAGACCCGCAGAGTGTTCCCTGCTTCTTCTCATCCTGGGGGATCCTCAGCCAAACCCTCTAGGGAGTCTCTGTCAGTCTCCCAGGAGCTTTCTGAGAACTCCCAGGGGGCCACTTCAGAGTCCCATAGAGGCCCAGGCTGCCAGCTAGAGCAGCCAAAAAGGAATGCCAATTTGGGGGTGTCACCGGGGCCACAGCCAACCGGCGTGATGGGGGCCATCACGAGGGGTGCCCCGTCCGCCCAGGCACCTCGTCCAGCTCAAGGTCCTCGGGTGTGGTCCATCTTGGGGCCAGCACGCTTCCGCCCACGCGGTCGATGGGCACCACCACAATGTAGAACCACCTGGGTGGGCAGAATGGGAATCAGGGTGGTCATCACGCCTGCACAGGCCCTGGGCCCCTGGCCCACCTGGCCCCAGCCTGGCCTCCCCCGCACACCTGATGAGGGAGCTATCCTGCACTTGCGGCATGGAGAGGGTGAAGCGGCCGTCCTCTATGTAGGCAGAGGCGGGAAGTGGTTTGTGTGGCAGGAGGTCTGGGGCAGTGCGGATGGACACGAGGTGCTGCAGGCCCCCTGCGCTGCTTCCACGGTTCATGAGCACGAACGAGTACTCTGTGTTGGGCTGCAGGTCTGCAATCAGTTTCCGCATGGAGTGCCCGTCTACTTCCACGCTCTGCCCGTTGTACAGAATCTGGTGGGGACAGGGACAGGCAGTGCATGGAGATGAGCCTCCCTATCACGGGCCCATGGGCCAAGCAGGTGCATACGCACAGCCAGGAAGCTGCGTCACCAACGCCCACATGTGGGACTGGAGGGAAAGCCCACGGCAGGCCTGCATGTGTGCTAGGCTTGGCTGGCAACAGCCTCACCCACCTTGAAGGGGACAGCCGACTTGTAGGAGTCGGGGACCTCCCAGCTGAGCAGCACAGACGTCTTCATTGCAGCGGCCACACGGAAGTTCTTGGCAAAAACTGTGGAGGACAATGGGGGGTGGGGAGGGGAGTCAGCTCCAGCTGTGTAACCGGGCTGGGGTGGAGGATTCCCTGCCAGGAGGAGATGCCAGTCAGGGATGGCTACAGAGGCCGGGTACCCCACTCCTAGCCAGCTTCCAATCACACAGCTCAGCTCTCAGCCCAAACTCCTCTTCACAGTGAATACCGAGCCGGGCAGATGCCACAGGACCGGTGGTCGGGATCTCCAGAGGTGCTGGTCAGTGACCAGATGTCAGTGGGATTTGGTCATGAGCAGCATGTGACCCCACACCAAAGCACAGTGGAGCGCGTTCACTAGAAGTTAGTGGGCCGTGACCCCGAGAGATTAGTGTCCCGCACCCAAGAATGGTGATACAGTCAAAAGAGATCAGTGGGTCAAGGTCACGAGAGATTGGAGTCACACAGCAGAGGTCAGTAGGTCAAGGAGAGCAGAGGTCAAGGGTGGCGCACTGAGAACGTGGCGCCTGTTGGCTAGAGGTTAGTGGTCACGGTCATGAGAGACTGGAGGGTCACACAGCAGAGGCTGGTGGATCACAGTCGCCAGAGGTCAGTGGGTCAAGGAGAGCAGAGTTCCCCAGGCGCGGCCACGTGCCCGCAGCACACACCTTGCTCCATGGGCATGGTCCGGGACTGGATGCTGGGGCTGAGTGGGCCGGCGCCTTTGCTGGTCCATGCACGGACCCTGATGTCGTAAGTGGTGTCCGGCTTGAGGCCGGAGAGTGTGAGGCAGGTGTCGGCCGTGAGGTTCTGCAGTTCCTGCTGGCTGTTGATGTCACGGAACACCACGGAGTAGTTGGTGATGCGCCCATTCCTCTCCGCCAGCACCGGGGGGTCCCAGGTCAGCTCCGTGGTGGAGGTGGTCAGCCCTATCACACGCAGGTTTTGGGGGAAGCCGCTGGGCACGTCCTCGGGCGTCGTGATCTTCTTCTCAAACTCCTCACCCAGGCCAGCCCGGTTCTTAGCGGCCAGCTGGAAAATGTAGGTGGCTCCCTTGTGCAGGCCGATGACCGTGAAGTGCTGTTTGTCCTTGCCGAAATCCATGATGTTGGGCTCCGCCTCGTCGGCCCGGTGGTACCGCAGCCGGTAGCCTAGCAGTTCTCCGGGGAGCTCCTTGGGGGGCTGCCACTGCAGCAGCGCCGTGTTCATGGCTGTGGTGCTGACCATCATGGTGGGCCGGCCTGGGACTGAACAACCACGCGCTGGGCTTCGGTGCTGCCTGCCCGGCCGCCCCACCCTCGGCTCCATCCCCGATCCCTCGCTCACCTGCCCCAGTCGTCGTGACGATCTTGGGCTTGCTGCGGGCACCATCCCCCTTGGTGGTGTAGGCGGCGACGGTAATGGAGTAGGTGGTCTCTGGGGTTAGGCCGCTGATGGTGGTTTCCTAAGGAGGAGGAAGGGCCCACTGCCATCACCAAGGAGCAAGGAGGCCAGACGGTGCCAGGCGCCCTGGGACCTCAACTGGCAGGGAGGCTCTGGGGCACACAGGGCGCTGTGCAATGTTGGACTCTGCCGGATGCGGGGCAGGCAGGTGTGACGTGGGCCTGGAAGGACCCCGCCCATCCCAGGAGCTGCACACCTGGAGCACACAGCTCCCCCTTCCTTTCAGGTAAGAACAGAAAGCTACCCTATTCCTCTACTCCACTGTACCACAAATGCACATCACGAGGTCTGTGCATAGAGGACACACAGCAAAGAGCTTTGCACGCACATAGCACTTATACGGCTCTTGGCACGCACACACACCCCCACACCCATACCCACAAGCAAGATGGAATGGGCCAAGGTGTTATCCTGCAGGACCCGGCCAGGACCTCACCCGACCTCATGTGGGAATGTGCTCTGTGAACACCGAAGGCCTCATGATACCTTGTGTGACAAGGAGGAAAGACGAGGACAGGAACCCCCCTCCCGCCGCGGGGAACATTACGTCCCCACTGTCTCGGGTGATGCCCATGAAGTCAGCCAGGGCAGCGTCTCTCAGCCTTGGCAGGCCCTGCCTATGCCCATCTCCAGCCGAGGCATCATTTCCAGACATGCGGAGAAACCCCACAGGAGGCCAAGCCACGCCACACAGAGCGGGGAGTAGGAAGAAGGGAGGGGACCACCGTGCAGTGGGAACAGAGCTGTCACCACCAACCCTGGCGCCCCTCCAGCTCTGAGTCTCAGGTAGGGCCACCGCAGCCACCCCCGACTCCTTGCAAAGACCCTCCTGCCCCAGCTGGAGAGTGTCCCAGGGCTGGGGCTCCAGAACGCACCAATGCCGGAACCGGCTCCCCAGGTTTCCCTCCCAGCCTGGGCCCCAGAGCCGGTGATTTTTCACTCCCGGGATCAATAAGGCCTAATGATCAGGATCGGATTTAACTCCATCCCCCTCCAGCCAGAGCAGGGGCCAGGCCCTGGTCGATCACAAACACTGGCCTGAAATTGCTGCTCGACAGGCGAGAAGTGAGGATTAGAGGAAACGCCAATCGCTGCTCAGCTCGCCGCCTGAGTCTAAACGCCAATTTTCTCTGGATGTGGCTGGTGCCCTGCGGATCTCGGCAGCTCAGGCTGGTGGGGAAGGCAGTGGAGGGGAGCGTCCCACGAGCTCAGCCTGACCCAGGTCTTGCCCGCGCTCGCACACCTGTTACTTACATAGTCCTCGGACTCCTCTGGCCGCCACTGACCGCGGGAGGGAGAGAAAGGGAGACAGGATGTGAAGGACTCTGACTGGAGCTGGCCTGGCCCTGGCAGGCATTTAGGTGCGGGCATCCAAAGGGCCTGCCCACAGGGGTAGCACCTCAGGCCCACTCCCCATCCGCAGATCCCAGCAGCCCATGCTGTTTGCCAGGACTGAGGAGGGGAGGGAGACCAGGAGGGCACCTAGCCTGATGGGGGAGGGCTCCCAGCCTGACAGGGGAGGGCTCCAGCACATGCAGGGAGCAGAGAGTGCCACGTACAGGTGCTTTGAGGGAGAGGCCGCCAGACATAGGGCCTGGGAGAGTCTGGCCTGGGCAGTCCTGGCCTATGTCTGTTGTCATGGTATGATTATTCTCCTTTCACTTTCTAAAATCTCCCAGTTGGGAGACAGATTACACAGCTGGCCCAGGCAGGAATGCATCCCAGGAACGGTGAGAGCTGCACCGGAACCAGGAGGCTGGGGGCAGGCTAGCCAGCAAGATGTTGAGAGTGTGAATGCCAAGCTTGGAGCCTGGGCCCTTCCCCACAGGCACAGGGGAAGGCTGCTGTTCCTTCCTGGGGGTGTCTAAGACCTCACTGCGGTGGGAAGGCACACTTCAGGGCTGGCAATGTTGCTGTTTCCCGGTACGCTCTTCCTTAGGCCACTAGCTGGACAAAGGGCGTGAGGTGTCCCTTCTGTGGTCCTGTGGCACCGGAGGGCTGAAGTTGCCCGGTACCCAGCACAGCACAGCATAGGGAGATGGCCCTCCCATCTCCTCATACCAGGGAGCTCATACCATGAGGTCCTCTGGCCCGACCACCCTCAAAGTGCTGGTCTGGCCTCTGCCTGCTGACCCCAATTCCCCCTGTTCTGGGAAGCTCTGCTGGAAAGGTCTTGCAAGGAACATGGGACAGAATATGGCAGGAGGCCATCCGTGGATCCCTACTGGCTGTGGCCACTTTCAAGGATGTGGTTGGACCTATCTCCACTCTAAGGTCCCTTGTCTTGGGGAGGAGGGATAAGACTCTCACTGTCCAAGCCAGGCCTGGGCATGAAGGTCCTCACAGAGCACCTCTCTTGTGTCAGAGGCAAAGTGAGAGAGAAGGAAAGACATAAAGTGGATGAAGCAAAATGGAGGGAGAGATGACAGAGTGGAGCAGTGGGAAGGAGAGGGGAGAAGAGGCCTCCAGAGAGAGGAAGGAGAAGCACACTGTAAGAAGCAGCTACACCCAAGATGGAAACATACATAAAAGGTGACAGGTCTGGCTGCACACTTGAGGGGGACATAATGGTTCTTCCAGAACTGACAGGGGTCCCTCAGCTGAGCAGATAAGCTGGGTGAAGGAGGACAGGCTGTAGTATCCTTGACACAGTGGTCAGGGGACAGCTAGGCCCTGCAGCCAGGCTGGGAACAAGGCCCTCCAACTTCAGTTGGCTTTCCTGGAGCCTGGGCTCATGTCTGCCTGCTGTCATGGCATGTCTGAGGCCCCAAGGACAGCGTCCCTCCTCCTGTGGCCCAGTTCCCTTCCAACCACTTGGAACCAGAAGGGGGCACCTGAAAGGGAGGTTCTGAACCCCACTGGCTGCAGCTGTGCCGCTGGCCCCCAAGGATGGGAGGGGCTGGAGGGAGGCCATTCCCGGGATGTTTCTGGGTGGGTGTGTCTGTGGAGACTCCAGGAGCCCCCAACCTGCCCCAGGAATGCAGGCGGGGGCACATGTCTGCCTCCTCCACCCCCATTCTCCTTGTGCGGGGCAGGCTGGGAGGAGGAAGAGAGCACCCTCCGGCCAGAGAGGAATTTTGCCCAAGTGCTTAGCCCATCCTGAGCACAGCATGGAGAACACGGAGTCTGTCCCTGCACCTCTGGGCCTGGCCCAGAGAGGGGGGAAAAGCAGGACAGGGAGGGCACGTGGGCTCTGATGGGAATCTGGGCTCCTTTTCCCAGGGCTGGCTCAGTGCTGCCCACTGTGGATCCCCTCCCAAGGTCCCAATTCTTGCTAGGAGACCCTGAAAGCACACCACACCCGGTGACAGTGAACTCGTCGGCAGAATATCTGGGGAGAAAACTTGCCATAGCCATTACCGCTCTTTCCAGGAGTCCAGAGCCTGGGTTTCTTGTCTGAGCTCAGCCACTGACTACCTGGGAAGTTCTGGGCCATTCACATCACCTCCCAGTATCCAGATTCTTTCCCGGAATAGCAAAAAAAATCTGCCACGGCCAAAGGCCGAGTGGGGGCAGATGGTGGCAGGAGCGCTGTCCCTGCCCTGGCTGGGAGAGGAACAGTCGCCTGGCCCAGCACAGTTGAGGAGAAAGGCAAATCTTAAATCCCAGCCTAACTGACAGTGAACATGCTTCCTGCAAAACACAAAGCAGGGCTTGGCGGGGCCGAAGCCCGGGCAGGGGCAGACAGTGGAAGCCGGGGTCTGTGCTCCTGACTGCCAGTGCTGGTATCTGAGCCACAGAGGTGACTGCCACGCTGGGACAGTCACCAGGGCAGATGGGGCTGGCATAGCTCAGGCAGACCCAAGACGGAAGAGGGAGTGTTCCCGGAACCCAGCCCTAACCCCCCGGTCTGAGTGCTATCCGAGCCTGACATACAGCAGGACATCTCGGCGTCTGAAGGCAGGCAGGGGAGGAGGCAAACCTGGGCTCCACAGACGCAGAGAGGCATGCTGGTCTTGTCCACCCTCCCACCCCGTCACCTCCCAGCGGCGCACCTGGGCCTCCGCCAACATGACATCCTGGATGATGGGTGGGCCACGGGGCTCGCCGTTCTCTAGCCGCACATAGGTGACCTGGTAGCCGCGAATCTGGCCGTGCTGCTTGCTTGGGACAGGCAGCTTCCAGGAGACGTGTATAGCAGTGGAATTCAGTGGCCCCACCTCCACCTTCCGTGGTGGCCCACTGGGCACTGAGGACCGGAAAGAGAAGACAATCAGGCCTGGGGGTATGGACCTCAGTTCGGGGGGCACAGCACACTCCAGGGCCTTGCCTTTGCACTCCATGGCCCCGGGAAGGCTCTGATAGAGTTTCTGTAGACTGTCCCTGCTGAGAAGGAAGGCCTGCCGACCCCTCCGGCCCTGAGCTACCTCACTTGAGGGGAGTAGGGTAGGGGTTAGGTACCAGGCCACCCTAAAGTCAGCACAAGCCATCCAAACTTCTCCTGGGCCCCCACATCATGCCAACGTCTTGCCAAGACTCTTGTTGATTCTACTCTGAGTGTCTCTTGCACCCGTCTTCCCAGTCTCCACCTCCCAAATCTGAGGCAGGGCTGCTCCTTCTGTCTTAGCCTTGCCAGGCTCCAGCTGCCTCAGAGCTCACCCTGAAGGCAGGGATCTGGGCCCAGGCTAGCCCCTCAGTTAGTTACATTTCCCCAGCGTGGGCTCTTCAGCCTGTACCGGGAAGGCCTTCTCGGCTTACGTGAGGCCAAGGCCCTGGGGATGCGAGGTGGGTGGTATCTGGGAGGGCGTTCTCCCCTCCCCCCGCCCCCCCTCGCTGCGGCCGCCTACCGTCCTCATCTGTGCGCACTAGCACCGGGCTGCTCTCCGGGCCGGGGCCCACGTCTGTGTGCGCCCGCACCCACACCCGGTACTCCGTCCACTTCTCCAGGCCCACCAGGTCCCAGCTGGAGTGCTCGCGGCTGATGCTGTCCACCACATGCCGCTCTCGGTCCTCGCCGTCCACTGCCTCGTAGGCCACCGAGTACTGGGTGATGACGCCGTTGCGGCTGGCGGCCGGTGGCGGGACCCAACTTACCCGGACTGTGGTGGAGCCCGTGCTCACACAGGTCACCTTCTGGGGAGGGGCAGAGGGGGCTGGGGAAGACAAATGGGGGGAAGCAGGCAGATGGAGGGTGGGGGTTGCAGGCACGGTGACTGGTCACAGAGGATGGGACACTCACCCAGGCAGGCTACTCCCTGAGTGCAGAATGGCTATCCCAGGGCCCCTCCTAGGCAGGCTGCCACCGCTGCCGCCAGACAGCCCGGCTCCCTCTGGACCACAGGCTACACACACACACACACACACACACACACACACACGGTGTCTCCCACACACACATATGGTGTCTTTCACACATATGGGGCTCTAACAGCACCTCACACACACACAAGGTCTCTCCCACACGTACGCTGTCTCGCATAAAACACACACCCTGCCAAATACACATAGGCGTGGGCCATGACTCCTGCTGCTGTGCCCGTGGCCCCTGGCAGGACTAGCAGCCCCAGTGACTCTTCTGGCACAAGGTCGTCGTGACCTGGGCCTACTTGGACAGGGTGCCTGTGCCTGAGCCACAAGCAGCCACAGAGACTAGAGGTCAGATAGGAAAGAGGCCAATGGCCCAGGCTAATCTGGAGAAAACGCACCCCATGGAGGTGCTCTCACTCAGGGAGCTCCTTGGGGTTAGGAGGCAGGTTTGTGCACCCCCCCCCCTCCACCGCCCGTTCCCAGGCCTTATCCATATGGAGGAGCCTGGTGCTATTAGGTGGCTTCCTCTGCCCCCACCCCCTGTCTCGGGCACTTCAGCAGTCTCCCTCCCGCAGCCTCTCGTCCCCAGGGCTTTTCCCCCCGCTCCTGCACTGCTGTGGCCACGCTCTAGGTATTGCTGCAACTCAGAATGGCCCTACTTCCCAAACTGTGGCCTCTAACATCCCATTGTAGACCCTCACCTTGTCCCAGTGTGGCTGCTCAAGGTCCTCAGAACTGTGCTGGCTCTTCATCCCCATCCCGGACCACCACCCATGGACCTACCATCCTTACTGCCCTTGGTATTGGGCTTTGACCCCGAGGTCCTGTACCTCAACACTCCACACACCCCCAACTCCCTCACCTACTTCTCCCACCTCCTGTCCAGCCCGTGCCAAGCCTTGGACCCAATCCTCTGCCCTCTTCAAGCTGGCCCTGGGGCAGGTGGAAAAATGGTGCCTGCCCTGGAAGGCAGGGATCCTATGAGCACGTCCCCAGTGGCCTACCTGGGCCTTGCCTGCAGCCTGCGGCCTCTGTTCTCCACCCAGCTTCCTCCGCCGCTATACACAGAATGCTTTCAACCTCCTCCACGCTCTGCTAACCTCCAGCTCTCAGCACACAACCGTTTCCCACTTTGCAGAGAAATCCGAAGCCTCCCACCAGCAGCTCCCTTCATCTTTAGCAAACCCACCAAACAAATGCAGTCTCCCCGAGCCACCCCTGCTTCCCACGAGGAGGGAGGTGTGCCCTGCCTGTCTAAGGCAGCGCTCTTCCCTCCACGCTCCTTCCCCTTCCCCCAACTCCTGAGTCTCCAAAATCCTCTTTCCCAAATTTTCGACTTCTCCGTATGAAGTCATTCCTAGTAACACTTAAACATGCTCAAATTTTCCTACTTTAAAAGATAAATCCCATGCTGGGGCCCACAGCACCCCTCCTCCAGCTGCAGTGGTCCCCTCCCTCCAGCTGTCCTCACAACCCTTGCCCCAGGACCCTTCTCCTCCAGGTACCCGATGCAGTGGCCACTCGCTCCTGTGTTCCTCTGGACTTGAGGGCTCAGCAGTAGCACCTGGAATGCTCCTTTGAACCCTCTTCTTCCAACCTCTGAGACACTTTCCTCTTCGGGATTTCCTGCTGTCTCTGGTCATCCCCCTCGGGGTCCCCCACCTCTAGCCCAGCATCGCCACTCGCAAGGCGCAAGGCCTCCCTGGCTGGGGTGCCTGGTTCGGTCCCACTTCCTACTCTCTTCCCAGGTCTATACACCAGAAGCACAGAATTCGCCTGACGTGCCCCTTGCCCTGAGCATCCCAAAGCCAGTCCATCACCTAGTCCCGGGCAGCTGGCACCCCCAGATGGCTCTCTAACCCACCACCACCACCACCACCACCACCACCATGTCCGAGTTGCTATCTTTTGCTTCGATGGCTGTACGGTCTCCTACACGGTGTCTGGCATGCTGCTGGCCTGTCCTGGGCATCCTTGGCCAGCAGCCGGCCAGCTGCTTCAGCCACGCTGGCCCCCTGCTCACCCCTGGCCACAGCTAAGTGCCTTCCTTTTTTAGGGCCTTTGCACCTGCTGACCTCCTGCCTGGGGCCCATGTCACTTGGCCCCCTCAGACCAGATGAAGCTCCCATCCTGTCATCGCTCCACTCTGTCTCCTCCACGGCACTTCACACGAATGTAATTAAAAGCTCATTTGGATAATTGCAGGTCTAACACCTATATGCCCCACCAGACAAGCATCCCTGCAGGCAGAGGCCATGTCCGGGTCATGCTACTGGGCCTACGCTGTGCACGGGCCCCCGCGGGTGCTGGCAGGATGAATCCATCCACACTAGGTCATGCGTGGCCTCCTGACATCACTGGCACATTCACACACAGTCTCATGTCACCCAAGCCGCCTCACAGACACTGCTGTGCTGAAGGCTATCACGAGTGCGGGCTGTCTCAGTGCCACGGTCCCATCCAGCCACACATCTGTGGCCCCCACTGTAGACATGGAGCCTCATGGCCATTCAGTCACCGGGGCACACCAGACACGTGCTCCTACAGGTACGGCACAGCCATGTGGTCTCCCAGCATTCGTCTCAGGTACAAAGGAACATGGTCAACACCCAGAACCGCAAGGCTGTCTCACAAACAGTCTCGCAGACCGTCTCCCACACGGAAGCCGTGTGGTCCCAAGGCAGGCACGGAGACATTCTCAGTCACACGGGCTCATTCTCACAGATGTGTCCCTAAGTGCGGCTGGCTCAGCGTGAGACGACAAGCTCACATGCTCCTGTCGTGGTGGGGGTCACGAGGCAGGGAATGCAGGTGATAAGGGAGATGAGATGTGGGGATATGGAGAGGGAGGACAGCTGCCAAAGCGGGGACATGTCTGGGACGTGGCCAGCAAGGCCGTCCTACCACTGAGAATGGCCTAGTCAGCTAGTGTGACCAGCACAGATGGGGGGTGGCAGGGGGGGGTGGATGAGTCACAGACACAGAACTTACCTGGCTGGCGGGGGGTGGGGGCCGGGGTTGGTGGGGGGAGAAGTCAGGTGGGGAGCAGCGCGGGCAGCAGCTGCCTGGATGCAGACTGGCGGGAACTTACCTGTCCCTCTCTCAGAGTCCAGACCCAGAGCCCAGACTGCAGTCTGGTCCAGGGCCCAGCAGACCAGACCAACCCCCACCCCCCGTCAAGGGGGAAGCGTGTGTGTGTCTATGTCCCAGCCCAGCTGTAGCAGGCAGTGGCCTCCGGAGACACTTACTGGACTGTGCTGTGCGGGCCTCAATGGTGGGGGTGAAGACGCCCACCCCCATCTCGGAACGGGCGGCCAGCTGGAAGTGGTACAGTGTGTCAGGCTTCAGGTCCTCTAGAGTGTAGGAGGAGGTGGGGTCGAAGGTCACCTTGTGCTGGAAGAGCAGGGAGCACTCACTGACCTCTCTGACCTCAAAGGTCCCTCAGAGGCTGTTACCCAGCACGGGCTGTAGCTGACCCCTCTGGACCCACTGTGGCTCCAGAGCTGGCTCCAGGTCACAAGGCCACCTGGACCACACAGGGGACTTGGCGCAGCCCATGCCACAGATACCTCGCCGACTACACGGCCACGAACGCCTGATACAAGGGCCTCTGGTGGGGAATTTGAGGGCTCTGCCATTGCCACGTAAGCCACAGGCCCTTAGAGACCCAAGGACAGACCTGGGGACCCTGCCCCCAGCACAGGGGTGACAAAAACTGTGGATCATATGGGCCACGTGAGCCCCAGGGCCCCAGAGAGGAGGGAGGGGTCCTGTGTCCGTACAACTGTAGAATCCAGAGAGCCTGCGTGCGTGAGCCCCCCACGGACAGAGCAGCCCTCCTCCCCCTCTTGTCCCCGCCCAGCGCTCACCTGCTGGCCTTCATCGTCTGCTGCCCAGTACACCAGCTCATACTTGACGATCCGCTCCTGCGGGGGCAGCAGCCATGACAGCTGGATCCTGGTGTCCGACTCCGCCTCTGCCTGGAAGTCCGCCGGTTGGGCAGGCACTGCAACACCCCCATGCCACGCGCTGTGAGCCTCACCGGTTCCCCTCAATGGCAGGGGTGCCCAGAGAGAGGAGGCAGGGAAAGATGCCCCTGGACCCCTGTACTGTATCCCCAGCGACCACACACGTGTGGAATGCAGGCCCCCAGACCCCTGGCCAGAGGGCAGGGGCCCCCGCCACAGGCTTGGCCTCCCCGGCCCCCGCTGCCGATGCCCGGCCGGCGTGCCGCCCACGCCTACCTCCCTGCTGCGTCTTGACCTGGATGGTGGGGCTGGGGGGGCCGTCACCCACGGCAGTGAAGGCCAGCACGCGCAGGCTGTAGGTGATACCGGGCAGCAGGCTGCCCACGGTGGTGAGGAGCCCCGCATCTGTGTTGTGCTTGTGCCAGGCGCTCAGCGGGCGGCGGGAGTCAGGGGTGTAGTAGACGCGGTAGCCCCGCACCAGGCCGTTGGGCTCCTCGGGCGGCTCCCACTGTACCAGCATGGTGCTGGCGCTCAGCATGCGGGCCTGCACTCGGCGTGGGGGGCTGGAGGGCGCCTGCTCCCCCGTGCGGGCCCGCACCGCCTCGCTGGGCGGTCCCCGGCCAATGCTGTTCACCGCCAGCACACGGAAGGCGTACTCCGAGAAGGGGCTGAGGCCGCCGATGCTGTAGCGGGTGGTGGCCACGCCGTCCACCTCCTGGAAGGGCCCCTCCGCGCCTGCCGCACGGTACTGGATGCCATAGTAGGACACAGGCTCCGAGTTCCCAGAGTCCCAGGTCAGGGTGACGCTGGTAGCGGTGGTCTCTGTCACCACAAGGTCAATCGGAGGTTTCGGCAGAGCTGGGAACAAAGTGGGAGGCTCAGAGCTGCCTGAGGTCATGACCCCAGAAACCAACCCTGCCCTTGGTATTATCCAGGGTGTGGTCAACCCCTGTAGCCCACCTTGAAGAATGGCCTGGAAAGCTCAAGGTGACCTCTAAGGGCCCCACCTAGTGGAGAAGGGTGACACTTGCCAGTGCGCCCGGGGCCCTCCGGTCATCTAGAGTCTGCCTACACTGTTTCCAGAACCCACTGGATTCCCTACAGCCCCAACAACAGACCCAGAGGTGGTGCGGCCTGACCAGGTCTCGTGCAGGTGGGAGGCGCACAGGCTGGAAAGTGCAGGTCTGCCTCTGAGGGTAGCCTACGCTCACCTGTGGCCACTCACATGTAACTGGGGCTGGTGCCTGGGAGAGAGGTGCCCAAAAGAACAGCCTGGATTTTAGAAAGAGTGATGGGGCTGCTGGCCCTACACCCCTATGGGTTGGCTCAGATGGAACATGGAGCAGTCCCAGATCTACGGCCAACCACTCAACAAATAATTACCAAGTGCCTACTGGGTGTTGGGCACTGCGCTGGGGCTGAGGACACAGGGTCACACAGCTGGGTCACAGCCCTGCTCTCGTGGAGTTTACGTTCTAGGGCAAGTGGAAAGCACCGAGTCCATAATCATGACTCTGGGACAAGAAAGGACAGCGGAGAGAGGGTGCTGAGCCAGAGAAAACCCATGAAGGCCTCACAGAGCTGAGACCCGGGCAGGGAGAGGACCAGCATGGAGAGGGTGCGCGGAACTAAGCCGAGCCAGGAGGGCAGGGCAAGGTGAGTGAGGATTCCGGTTTTAACCCTAAAAGTAATGCGAAGTCACTGGAGGGCCGTTTCTTTCAGAGTGGTGAGATCCTGCTTTATATCTTCAAGAGACCATTCTAGCTGCAGAACAGAGGATGGCTCTGAGGGGAGAGTGGAAGCAGTGAGTCTGGAGGGCTGTGCGTGCCTGTCCCAGGGCTCAGGCAGAGAACCCACGTCTCCCGGGCCACTCTTTCACCGCATCCTTGTCAGGGGGCTGGGGAGCCTGAGGGTGTGGCGTGTGGTGGCTAGGGGGCAATGCTGTGGCATCAGACCCCAGGAGTCCTAGTCCCTGCTCTGTCATTCACTCCCACATGACCCTGTGCCTCAGTTTCCTCATCTGTACAAGGGGAACGAGAATCCCTACCTCCCAGGGTAACACAGACTGAACAGGGCGATCTGTGCTTGCCACCACGGTAACTGCCCCCAGGACCTCAGTACCTGTTGACTAATATTTATGAACACCAAGAATCAGAGAAATCCCTCTCTCCGCCACTGAGGGCCGGTGGGACTCCAGGGGGCACCCAGGAGAGGACAGTGACTCCTCGACCCCATGCATCCCCACAACGCCCATATGCCCCTGCCGCGGAGGCTGGGACCTCTTGTTGCCCTCTGCGACGGGGCAGGCCCCAGGCCACAGCCGGCTCACGTGTGGTACTCACCTTTCACGGTAACCTGGGCCGTGGCCTCGATCATGCCCAGCGAGGAGATGGCCACACAGGTGTAGTTGGCAGAGCGCACGACGTTGCTCAGCTCCAGCACGTTGCGGCCCACTGGCATCTCATCCTCCTTGGTGAGCTCCTCGGCTCCCATCATCCACTTCACGTAGGGCATGGGCGCGCCCACTGCGACACAGGTCAGGTTCACGCTGCCGCCCGGCATCACCTCCTGGCTGCTGGGAGGGATGGAGAAACGAGGAGCCACACGGCGCACTGCGGGAGGAGGGAGAGAGGCACTCACCGGCCGGGCAAGACACTCAAGAGGATGCAAGGGCAGGGGCCCCTCATCCAGGAAGCCCCCCTCGTCAGAGCCGGACCCACCTCAGAGGCATGTGGGGCAGAGTCCCTGGGCCCCCACTTACACCCTCCCATTCCACTTTTGGGCTAGAAGTAGCCCCCACGCTCAGAGACTGGAACACGAAAGATTCCATAAACAAGCTCCCATTTTACAGCCTAGGAAACTGAGGCCCAGCAAAGTCCTGCTGTCTGCCCAGGGTCACACAGGGACTCTGTGCGAGGTTCAGGCCTCAGGTCTACATTGAGGGCTCGTCAGGGCCACATTCCAGGTCGCCTTCCAGTGCTGTCCCCCACCTGCCATGGGTCTCCAGAGGGGCTAAGTGGGGCACCAGTGAGAGAAGTCCAGGTACTGGAGGAGGGAGGACCTCAGAGCGTGCCTGGGGCAAGGCAGAGAGGCAGGCCGGGAGGGCCGTGGCCACCTTCTCTGGAGTCGCTGCCTACAGGACCCGGCCGCAACCAGAAGGAAGAGATGATCTCAGCCATGCTCAAGGCACAGGCTAGGAACCCAAGGGGAAGGGCCGCCCCTTGGAAGGGGCTGGGCAGGGCAAGGGACCAGGGCGGGCCAGGGACGTGGTCCGCGGGCAGGATGGGCATGACGATGGCAGTAACATGATGAGGGCGCCGAACAGATGGCTTTCTGTGCCAATGAACGAAGGTCTCAAGGGGGAGGCTGGCTGTACCTGGCCACAACCTCCGGCCTTGGGCTTCCCAGGCCAGAAGCCGTGCTGAGCTTCCCAGGCCAGCGTGCAGCCTAGAACCCCCCAAAGTTGCAAGCTTGGCACAAACATTTGGAACATGCAGAGGGAGGGCAGTCAGGTGCGACCTAGCCGTGGGCAGGCATGCTGGGCGTGCTGACAGGTCATGCAGCTGAGGGGCCGAGGTGTGTCCTCCACAGGCACCCCTACAGACAGGGCAGTGGGAGGCAGGCAGTGAGGACACGCGACCGAAAGGCACCGCTGAGAGTGGGTGTAGGTCTCCGAGGACCCGCGCTGGGGAGCCTGGCATGCAGAGAACCCGTGCCGTCACATCAGGGGCACCTCCACTGTAGGTTCCAGACTCTGCTGCTTGGACAGCCTCAGCCCACCAAAGTAGACCCGGAAGTAACCCCAGAAGCCACCCAGTCCAACCTCTGACCTCCCTGCACGGGGGTCAGGCTGTGGCCTGGAGACCAGACATCCAGCAAATCGCCAGGTCCCGTTAACCCAAGGCATCTTTCAAACCCACTAACTTCTCTTTAAACCCAGAGGCTACTGCTCCCACCAGAGCCTCTTCCACCTCTCTCTTTCCTGGCACCGCTGTATTCACTGCTTCCTTCCAGGACCGGTCCTCCACTAACAGCTAGCACCAGTCTGTTCACATCAGCTTTCTGTTAAAAACCCCTGCCTGATCCCCTCAGTGAGTCCACAGGCCGCACGACTGGACTCCCCCCACTTGGCTCCCGCCTCAACTGTGTCCCACACCGCCTCAGTCCGAGGCCTCCGGACAGAACCCCCAAGCAAGCCATCTGTTCCTGGCATCGTGGGCCGAGTTCCCTCTGTGCCACCAAGCCCACTGGGGTCCCAGTGTGTCTCATGGACACCTGGTGCTCTACCTTTTAGAACTGGCTTCCTCATTTTCTTTAGGGGAACCTCTCCTTGCCATTCTTGCTACGTGGGGCATGTGACCCAGATCCGGCTAGCAAGATACGTACAGCCTTTGGACTTTGGCAAAAACCATGAGAACAACTTTCTCTCTGTACTGCAGCAGCCAACCTTAGAGCCTTAGAGGATTGGAGAGCCACCTCTCATAACACAAGGGAGAACACGCTGGAGAACAAAGACGTCAATTGTGGAGAGCAGAGCTAAGAGACAAACCCAAAAGCCTGATCAAACTGTTTAAATATCTGGATCTAGCCCTGCCTGATGCCAAATCTACTTCTACAGATTTTAGTTTGGTAAGACAAGAATCTGCTTGTTTTGTTTAAGCCGATTAAGTCAGTTTCTGTCACTCGGCCCAATTCTGGGAGTCCCAGAACAATGACAGCATGTCATCCATAGAGACGTCTGCATGGCAGGCAACAGGTAGATACCGGGCATGGCTGGCGGGAGGGACCCACGACAAAGAGCACCCTTTGAGCATCCCTCAGATGGCACAAGAGTGAGACCAGGAGGCATGGACACTAACATCATGCAGCCTGGCACTGGGTGCCATCCCCAAGCGCTGGAGCTGGGCGTGGGCTGGTGGGTCATGGGAGGAGAGGCCCAGGCAGGCAAGTCTGTCTTCTGACCAGGCCCAGGCCTGTCAATGAAGGGAGGGGTCCAGCATAGCCCTGGCTGGAGCACAAAGGCACAGGGGCATAGCCTTAACTGATCAGGTCTTTATTCTCAGCCAGGGGTGGCCCATGTGCTCTTTGTTCACGGGCATCAGAATTGGCTCAGGGAAGGGAAACCACTCTTGAGCTCCTACCATGTGAGGAAGGTTTCCTTGTTATAGATCCCATCACCTCCAGACTATAGACAAGGGAACAGACTTTTAAGACTGATACTTTTTAAGTGACATGCCTGAGTTCACGTATTATCAGGAGGGCGTCACTGGGATGAAAAGCTCACACCCTTTTGAGGCCTGGCTGATGGGATGGAAAAAAGACACACAGAAGGCTCTATGGAGAAGCTCCTGGGCTTCCGGGTAGCCAAGGCTGGCAGAAGATATTCTCCAGCTGGCAGAAGGATGGGGCGTAGACAGCCTGTGCCAGGAAAGGTCATGGCTGCAAGTTTGACCCTGGTCAGTGGCAGAATCTTGGGGCCTAATAAGTACCTGGACAGAAAAACAAAGAGCCCCAGGGAAAGGAAGTAAGTTCTTGGCCAATAAACCTCGGGTCCCAACCTAAGCAGTGTAGAAAGCTGATAGGACCGTACCCCAAGTGGTCCCGGGAGGGTAAAGTTTTCTGTTCCGTGGCCAGGAAATGGAGGCCTTTCAGAACAAGTGCTGGGAATAGCTTTTAGTTTTATGTTTCCTCTCCTACATGCAGGTGAAAGAGAGAACCCCAGGAGTGAAGGATGAGTTTGAGCGGTCAGAAGCCACCCTTAGGGGCCTCCAGCCTGGAGACTGCTGGGGACGGCACTCCAGACGCGTTTGCTAGAACACTGGGCTCCAGGCACAGGCGAGGCATTCTGGAGTGAGATCTCCTGCAGCTCAGGCTCACACTCCCTGCAGTGTAAGTGAGGTTAGAGTAGGTCTACAGAGGGAGGGTGGGGGCAGGAGATCCGAGTGCCGGTGGGGCCCTGCGTCCCGGACCTGCCTGGACAGCCACCCCCATCCCAACAGCCGGGCGTGGCTGCCGCCTCCCCACAGCAGCCCCACCGCCACCCTTCCCGCTGTCCCAGACACCAGGCCTCTGAAAGGGGCAGGACTTGCTCTGGACCCAGCCTATTGACAGAAGCAACAGCAGGGAAGAAAGATCCAGGGCCAGGGAAAAATGCACTTAAGGTCTCATCTTGGGCTCCAACAATGCCGGTCTACTACCGTTCTCTGTGCATCCTTGGTGCTGACGTTTTATAGACAATTTCTAAAACAGGGCTCTGCCATTTCTGGATTATATTTCAGCTGTAACTTTTAAGTCTAATTATTTGCGCTGACAAGCCCGTATAATAGGGCGGTGTGGCGCCGGGAGGCATCGGCATTCAGTGGAGTGACAGCCTAATCGCAGGGGGAGGGAGGCCCAGCAATCTGCATTCGCTCGCAGGAATTTCTCTGATGAAAATAACACAACATTAAGGAGGGGATGAGGGGCAGGATCCACTGTATCAAGATAAAATAACTCTTTAATAAATAACCTTGTGGCTGCCGCAGAGCAGTAATTAAATGCCGGCGCACTCGGCACACAGTTTTAAGTAAAGCTGGAAAAATGTAAGATGTAATTATCAGCGCCAAACAAATTACCAGCCCGGCAAATCCCCCTGGAATATTTAGAAACTCATTTCTGCCTTCCTGTTAAATATTTGTATACGTGCTTTATTTTTGGTGGGACCAAAGAGGGGGAGAAGGGGAAGGGACCAGGGACCAGGGCAGTGGGGGAAGGGGAGCAGGGGGAGGTGGCTGAGGGCTGGGCTGTCTCTGCTGATGACTGCTTTCTGAACGCCCCAGCAGATCCGCCCGGTCAGCGAAATGGTATAACCGAAATACCCCAGAGCACAGGAGTGCATATGGATGGATGCTCAGGGCTGATACCCAAGCTAAGGCCACAGCCCTCCCCCCCGACTGGCTCCCTTCCCCCTCCTGGAGGAAACCCAAGCCACGGAGATATGATGCAGAGAGGAGCAGGTGGCTGAAGTCTGCTCCCTGGGGCTCAGCCCAAAGTCCAGTGGACAGGTGTGTCTCTTCTGACCACTTGGACCATGTGACACAGGAATGACCGCTGGCCCCGGCTGCCAGCCCCAAGACTAGGGATTACAGTCTGGCTCTGAGGGTGGGGCTGAGAACTGAGCTAGAGCAGGGTCTCTGGGGGCCCTTCCCAACCTATGGCTGGGCTGAGACCTCCACTGGGCTCCCATGTGGGCCTAAGTTGCAATCAACCGTCCAGTCTGGTATGAGCTCCCTGAATGTGAACGCTCAGCACCCAGCACAGGCCTGAGGAAACAGGAGCGGGCTGGTGGGGGGGGGGGGGCTGGGGCAGGTGGGCAGATCTTTGCTTGGCTCCGCTTAGGGAGGGAACAGACAAGAATGTAGATTTCCTCCATGCCTAAGGTAACGCCATCCAGTTGCGCCATGGACACCAAGCTTCACGAGGCAGACTGGGGCTGGCCACCCCATTGAGCTTGGTGGGGACCTCAAGGTCAGGGCAGACCTGTGGGACTCTTATCCTGTGCTGTAGGACCTTGAGGTATGAGCTCATTCTACATTAGCCTTTTCCCTTAGTCTTCCCAGGGGCTGGAGGTGAGCTCAGGCAAAGGCGGAGTTTAGGGGACCAGGTTGTGGAAGGAAGGCCCCACAGGCACGTGTGACGCACTACTGCTCTCACGGTTGAGCCCCACCGGGAACAACAGACAGCTGGCCCGGCCCAGGCGTAACGGCGGGGTACCATGTCATGTCATGCACCATGCCTGCCTGACCGCCCTGGCAGGGGAGCCCAGCTAAGGGGACATGCAGACACGTGGCACATCAGGGACCCAAGCAGTGGAGGCATGCAGGGCGGGGGGCCTGCCCACCCACCCCTAGTCCTGCCGGCCCGCCGGCCCAAACAACGCAGAGCAGAGCCTGACTGGCGGGCAGGCCTGACTGGAGCGAGCCCGAGGGAGCTGACCAAGCCCGCTGTTCCCTACTGACAGGAGCATCCCATCGACGGGCGGACTGTAGATGGATAAGAAGTGAAAAGGACCAACCTTCTCGCTGATCTGAGAGATGAGAGTTTGGGTTGATGGCAGAGTGCGATGAGGATGAGAAGGGAATAAAAAAAGACAAGGAGAAACACAGAGAGAGTAAAAACAGGCCAACCTTCATCTGCCCACACAGCACGGACATGAGACAGGACTCTTGTGCCCCACGCACACGCACGTGCACGCAAGTGCGCGCGGACCACGCAGCTCACGAAAGACTCAGGACTCATGGAGGACACGGTGGACGGGGCTGGGTCCCACTGGCAGGTGCCAGGATGCCAAGGGCGGGACAGGGAGGGCTGGAAAGGGAGCACAGGCAGGACCCCATGCCTCACACACACCCCACGTCTTGACAGACCCAGTGAGCTGGGCTGTAGGGTCGGGGCCCCTGCAGCCCGCAAACCCACCAAGGCACACGGGCTGCTAGGTTCCCACCACCTTGAGGAAGCCCCACACTGCACGGCACCAGTGTGAAGAGCTGGTCTGGGCACCTATGTGGAGAAAGGCTGTGGAGACACCGCCCCGTTTAGAGACAGCTGTGACCAGCGGCCAGCTCCCTGCAGAGAAGAGGGACGGTTGGGGGCAGGTAGGGCATGGCCACGCCCTGGCCCTTGGCAGCTCTGTGTCCTGAGAGCTAGAGGAGAGAGACGCTGTGGAGGGAAGAAGAGGGTGAGTCACTCGGAGAGGGAGACGGATGGTGATACAGAGAGGCTGGTCCGCCCAGCCTGCCTGGGCCTGCTGGACCTCGGGTGGAGCTTCGGGCAACCGAACAAAGGCAGATGTAACTGGATGGCGTATCCCCCAACGGCTGTCCTGCCAGTAGCAGTGGTCACTGGCCCCCATGTGCTTCCTGTGCGCCCGCCACGGTGCCAGGAGCTTCACGTGCACTGTCCTGTTACATGCGGCAGTTGCAGGGGGGACAGAGGAAGGATATGAGAAACTGAAGACAAATCCCAGGAGGAGATGTGGCCTTGAGCCCAGTGAACACAGTGGGAGAAGAGGGGGATGGAGGGAGATGAATGCTGGTGGGAGGCTGTCCATCTAGAGCACCGGTTCCCAATGTGGGGGTGAGGAGAGAGCCTCCCAGGTGACACCAGGCAAGGGATGGCGATGTTGTGGGTTCTCATGCCTAGTGGTGCTGCTGCCATCGGGGGGCCAGAGGAGCCGCTATACATCACACGACCCCTAGGAGAGCCCCACACAACTAAGAGTCATCAGGCCCCAAGGGTCAATGGTGCTGAGGTTGAGAAATCAGGGCTGGAGGCCACAGGGGCCTGGATGTTGAGGTTCCTGACAGATGGTGCCCACTGGAGGGCAACAGGTGCCTGCCTGCTCTGGAAGGTCTCAGAGCTGCCCTGCTGGCAGCAGGCAGGTGGGCACTGGGGGACTTCACCACAGGTGGCCCACTCACAAGCAGCCTTTGGGACAGAGCTGGTGCCCAGCATGGGAGAGGCTGTCTCAAGAGTTGCTGGGGCTGATGGGCCCTGGGCACTGCTGGGGGCGGAACGCACAGGCTTTGCTGGGACTGAGATGAGGAGTGGTGGGGACACCAGAGGCAAAATTCCTAGCAACTGGCTTTCTAGGTGTCTCCAAGTCTCGTTAGTAGGGCCTGTCCTGGGGCTACGGGACAGCGTGTGTGAAGCTCCTGGCAAGTCGCTCTTGACAAAACAGGGCAGGGACAGGTACAGGTAGAGCCTGACTATCAGGAGGGTCTCGGGCACAGAGACTTAGGACTGGCCCGTGGACGTCAGGGTCCACAGGAACACGTGTGAGAGAGGGAAAGATAAGCAAAGCTGCACTGGGACAGCCTGCCTCGGGGCACCTGGCAAGTGGGCCAGAACTAAAGAAAGCCCCATACTTGCTCCCCAAAAGGCCTGTGGGTGTGGGCAGGGAAGGCTAGGTGGGAGTGGGTGATGGGCCACGTCAGGACCTGAGCCCACCTGGTGGGGCTGGAGGTTAGAGCTCTCTGGTTAGTGCCCGAGCTGCCAGCTCCGGTGGCTGAGCTTGGCTTGTCTCCAGAGAGACGGGCCACCTTGCCTCAGGGCTGCGGCCGGTGCAAAGTGACTTCAGAGAATACCACCCAGCCAGGATAACAGCACGGGTCCTTCCTCTATGTCTGGGCCTTCTCCCGCAGCTCTGCCCCGGGAAGCGTGCCCATCAGACTATGCCCACGCAGCTTGCGTGGGTTTCTCAGTGGCTCTGCTGGGCCACTCCTCTCCCTGGTGCAATCACACGCGGCAAAAGGCTTTCTTGGGACCTCAACTCTTTTGACCCTATGATCTTTTAAAAGAAGTGTTTGATTAGGACTGCATGGCATTTGGAATGGTCCGGGTGGGAGGCGGCAGGTCTTTTCGAAGGGCTGTCCGGATGGCTCCTCTCTAGGATGGGGCTCGTCAGCCCCGTGCGCCTGTCAGAAGCTCTGCCTGGAGCAGTGGGGAGAAGGCCGTGCACGTCACAGCTCCCCTCATCTCGGCCATCTGTGGGGGCTCTCAGGCTCCCCCCGGACTCTCTGCTCTGACGCTGTTCCTTAAGACAGGCCCTGGGGCCACTTAGGTGAGCCTGGATGGGCAGGATACCTCACAAGAGGGCCAGTGGGGGCCTCCCACCCTGCACCCCCAACTCCAATGAAGTGTCATCCCTGGTCTCTGAGACACAATTTGCCTGTCACTCAAGGGGCTGGCAGCCTTGGCCTCTTGGGAACCTGTGCCCTGACATGGAGCAGTTCCTCACCAACGGTTGATGCCTAATTCTCTCCACCCTGTCTGACCAGGTGGCCCTAAAGAGCAGGACAGGCTGTGGACACTGATGGCTGGACAGGCAGACGGTCCCCTCAAGAAGCTGCACTAAGCACTCAGTGTGATGAAGTCATCCCTGCAAGAAAGCCTCATCCACTTTCCTCTTCAAATCCCCTGAGAGGAGACAGTTTCACTCGTAATGATGCCCATCTGTGCAGGAGGCCTAAGTGCGAGGCATGTGGGGGTAGGAGGGGCTCTGGGCCCCTCCCACGCACTGTGCACACCAGACCCAGCATGTTCTCAGGAAGGGGCGAGTGGCCAGCTTTGGTCGCCCTTGGGCCGTGAGCCTAGCAGACACGAGACGCTCCAACAAAACAGCCCCCAGGCCCTCTCTGGTGGGTCCCTGGACTTGTGAAGACGCAGGATCCTCCATGTCTCAGGGAGGAACACCTGAAACACAGCAGGTGCTCACCTGTAGGGGCCCACAGCAGTCTCGGACTGGCCTTCTCTATAAGGATCCTGGCTGGTGACAGCACAGCTGCCTCCTCCTCCAGGAAGGCTCTGGGCAGACCTGGCCAGAGGGCAGGCTCACCTGGCCTGGAGTACCCCCTTGCTGGGGTGGGCTCGAAGAATGCCAAGGAGGTCTCCCCATGTTTACATAAACAAGTGTGTTTGCTTCTGTGTGCGCGCGTGTGCGCATACACACACACACACACACACACACACACACACTGAAAAGTCAGCTCGGAAGGCTCTAGACTCCCATGGGGCTCTGGGCCCACGGGGCAGGACCTACAAAAGATACAAATGCTCCCAAGAGCTGCTGCGTCCCACAGGGCCTGCAGGGAAGGAAGGCAAAGTGTCGGCGGACATCGGGAGTCTGCCCAGTGGGAGCAGTCCTGGCTGTCCTTCCTGCGGCAGAGAGAGGCGGGGAAAGGAGAGCCTGGGCAGAGGGCAGCCTCCACTGCCTACACCGAGGGCTCCAGACCGCATGCCCAGCAGGGCCAGTTCAGCTCCATGGAGACAGGGCTGGGCGCTGCCCGCGTCCTTACCTCGCACATACAGGTTGGCAGGGGCCGAGTAGCGAGTGCCTGCAGAGTTGGTCGCCACACACTCGTACTTGCCTTGGTCCGACTCCTCGCTGCTCTCAATCTGTAAGGCACCTGCGGGGACACAGTGACAGAGATCAGGCCTGGATTGTGGGGAGGGGTCTTGACGGCATTTGGGCTTGTGTTGACCAGAGACTGAAGATGTCGGGGCCACACCTGGACACCAGCGTTGCCTCCAGGAAGCTCTCCCTCATGAGCCCCCGGCCTCGTGGCTGGAAGCAGGCGTTGCAATCGGGAGCACAAACTGCCTGTCCTAACCCCTGCAGTTTCGCAGAGCTTGTCGGCTGGGTCAGGGGCTCCATCCCATTCCCCCCAGCTCCACAGAGTGTCTAGTCCTGGACTCCCCATCCTGGAGCCCACTGGCCAGTGAGCATGCCCATGGGTGCTCCCAGACCTACCGGCCCTGCCAGGCAACGTGGAGCCAGGCGTGGGTGGGAGCAGCCTGGATCCCCGTTGGCCTGGGAGCTGCGAGCACTCAATGGGGCTCACCAGGCAAGAGCCTGGAATCTGCTGCCCACCAATTCTACAGGAAGGAAGGAGCTTGCTCTGGGGGGCTGGTGCCTGGCAGCCTCTGCTCACAGAACCCACCCTCTCCTCCCACCCCACCCTTATCCCTCGGGCCCCGCCCATTCCGGCTCCTCTCCTCAGCCTGGTCCTGCTAAAGTGCTTCGACCCACCACAGCTGCTGCATAATTCAGGAGGCTAATGGAGGCTGCAGCTCCCACTCGGGCCAGTGCCCTGAGGGGCTGCTCTGGCCGCAGATGGACAGACAGGAGCCAGGACCTGGGGCGGGGGGGAAGCAGCTGAAAAGGACCCTCTGGCAGGTCCAGGTAGGGGAGTCCAAGGCAGCAGGGGGTGGGGGTGGGGCGAAACCACTCGACCTGGCCACCCCCAGCCCTGGCAATAAACAGGGAAACACCGTTCCTGAGAACACATCAGGCCAGCCATCTAAGACAGTAACACCCCGAGCCCCAAGCAATACCCCTCCCTGGAACAAGCCGACGACAGACAACCAAACCCACACAGGACGGTCCAACGGACACTGAATCACCCCACAGCACACGGCCTGACAGAAAACCGCCACCTGCACAGAACAGCCAGAGTGACCCTAACGGCCCCTTCCCAGGCCTCAGACTGGCTGACGGTCACCACACCCACAAAGGACAGAGACAGAACCTGTTGGACCCCACCTGACTGGCCTGGCTAAGAGCCACAGGAAGAGTTCCAAGTCACACTCTCATGGCCCACGCCCCAGGGGAGGTGCACCATGGTCCCAGCTGCAGCCCCTTTGCTGCCTGACACCCCTCTTCCACACCCAGACCCAGGGCAGCAGGAGGGGCCCTGAACACACAGGGGGCTGGGGCCTGGGGGTAGGGGAAGGACCTGCCAAGGCTTAACCTCGATGCAGGACAAAGGGCTGGCCTGCTCCGTGGTCCTGGCTTCAGCCCTCCCCACCGGCCATCAGGGAGTATGAGGGCCCAGGGCACAGGCTACATACCCATCTTCTGCAAAAACAGCCCCCATGGGCACCCAACAGGTCACGTGTATGGGATGGATGGACGTTGTTACAGAAAATGTTCCTTCAAGCAGGTGGAGTTGGGCCCCTGGCTGGTGTGTGTGTAGGGGGTGTTGCACTAGGTCAGCTCAGCTGGGGAGGGAGGGGAGACCTGGTGGCCGATGCCACAGGCAGGGACAAGTAGTGGCGGGGTGAGACCCCTGCAGAGGGAGGAGGCTCCCCGTGCAGAGAACTGGACCTGGTGGGGGACCCAACATAGCCCCTGAGCCTGGATGCACACAGAAACCCCAACATCTGGAACCAACACCACAACCCAGTGGTGGGGACACAAAGAGCTAGTGCAGGCTGACAAGATGGGTGGGGGGTCTGGAGAGCGAGTCCCAGCCTCGGAGGGTAACAGACCAGATACCCTACAGGGAGGCAGCAGCTCCTCTCAGCCCTGAGACCATCCTGGCCCTGGACTGAGGGACTAGATGTGCCCAAGGATGCTGAGAGAGGCGTGAAGACATGAGGTGAATATGATCAGTCCAGAAGCGACTGTCTTCCAGTGGGCCTGCTCTGAGCCAGACACTGCCCGGACCCTCGTCCCCCCTCTAAGCCTCATGACTAGTCAGGTGGGCCCTGGCCCTGATTTAAAGAGGAGGAAGCAGACTTCTGAGAGAGGGATTGCTTCTCTGAAGGCCACACCGGCGAGTTAAACTTGCACCCAGGATCTTTGAGTGTCCAGAGTGTGATTTCTAAAGCCTGGGGCCACAGGGCTCTGGGGTATGAAAGCAGCCCAGGTGGGCAGGGTGTCTGAGCTAGTCACGGTGGACCCTGGTTATTCCCTGTGTCACTGCAACACCTACACTGGAGTCTTCCCTGAGTGCTCCTCGCGTATGCTGGGCCACAGGGATTTATGGGGCAATCCTCACCCTGCTCTAGGGCCAGGATGTTAAGGGAAGTCAAGAAATCACTGAGGGCCCCAAGAAATAGGAGCTTCTTGGGAGGAAAGGCGAGACCCAGTCACGCTGCCCCACCTCCTGGGAAGACTCTCCGTCTGTGGCTGGGCTTGGGGCTCAGCACTTGGCTTCCCCGTGGGAGCAGACAGGGTCCCTTCTGTGGGGTTGGCCTGAAAGGCTGGGGAAGCAGGGCTTGCCATCCCCAAGGCAGGGCTCAGCGGAGTTTTTCTATAGTCCAGACTTGCAATGGATGAGTCCACAGGAGGGAATGACCGAGAGTGGAGGTGTGTGGTGGCCGGTGGTGCTGAGGGGACCGGAGCTGGAGATGAGGAGGCTGGAGAGGTCAGGATGGGGATGGGGGAGGTGACGGACTGGACGGGATGGAGTGGTGGTGACGGCAGTGGCGTGGCGTGGCGTGGCGAGATGCACGGACAGCATTCTTACCTCTGATTGGTGAACCACCTGGCGAGGTAATTTGAATGCAAATAAGATCAGAGAGAAGCATTAGTACAAAAGGAAGGAAAGCCACAAAAAGCCAAATCAGATCAAATAAAACATGAGAAAGGGCCTTAAATACACGGAGAAACCGAGGCCTGAGTTAGGCCGACACAGGCGACAGGTGCGCAAGCGCCAGGCTGAGCCAGGCTGAGTGCGGGTGAAGCAGTGTTCCCTGGGTCACAGGCACTGCTCTGAGGGGGGCAGGGGGTGCGGCTGGGGTTGTGGGGCCAGAGGTAACTGGGATCAGGAAGATGGAGCCAGGGCTCCTGGAGACCAAGCTGGCTGAGGTCAGTGAGGGGAAAGTGAACAAAAGAGGGAGCAACCCCTCCTCAGGGGCACCCCGATGTCCCAGGTGGGCACGATTTCAAAACAAAGCACTTACCAAAACAAACCAAGTTAAGCACACAGTAGGGGCTAAAGGGACGGCTTGCCGTAGGCCACCACCAGGCCAGGTCTCCTTCAAGCAGACACACCAGCCCAGCCCCACTGGGGGCCTTGGGGAGAACTCACAACCCAGTGACAGATGCCCCGCAGAGCCCACTCAACCCAGATAAAAAGTGAGTGACTACTGAGCTTCCCACCAACCTGACTGGTGAGAGCCAGAGGCCAGGGCCTCCCTCTCACCTGGTCAGGGCTACGAGAGCAAGGGCCAGACGCACCGTCTCCAAATGCCCAGGGCAGGGCTGCTATGAGGTCCGAACAGAGGCCTCCTCTGAGGCTGTGCTCAGGCCCCATCTTCTACCACGGCCTCATCTGCAGGAGCAACGAGCCTATGGGTGGGCCTGAGCCCCGTGCTGCCCACCCTGCCCCTTTCCCCTCTCTGTTGCAGGGGAGGGAAGTACGCCAAGGGACAGACACCGATCACTCCATCGACCCTGATGACGCCTGCCCAGGAGGAAGTATCCATGCCCACACAAGAACGATGAAACAAGCTGAGGAACCAACCGTAAGTGGCTTCCCCAAAGCCCAAGGTCACATGGCCTGTGAGTGACGTGGCAGGAACTAACCAGGTTTGGTGCACAGCCTTCCCACTGGATCAGGCTGCCTTGTGCAGACACAGAAGTTGGAGGGGAGGCAAAGTCAGGTGCTGGGACCTGGGCTGGGTGTGGAGGGGCTGCAGAGAGACTGGGAAGAACCATTATCGCAGTGATCCCCCAGGCGCGATCCTCCAGGGACCGTGTCTCCCAAGACCCTTTCAGAGTGTCCACAAGGTTGAAGCTAATTTCATGACACTAAGAAGTCATTTGCCTTTTTCACTCTAGCTCTCTCATGAATATACAGCAGAGTTTTCCAGATGCTCCACGAAGTGTGATATTGCAATAGACCAAATGTAGAAGCAGACATGAGAATCCAACAGTCTTCTATCAAGCCCCCAATTAAAGAGATTTGTGAAAATGTAAAACAATGCCACTCTCCTCACGAGATGTTTCTGTTTTAGAAAACATAATTATTTTTCATTTAAAAATGCTATTTAACATGTAATAGGTTTTTAAATTATTTGAAAATTTCAACATCTAAAACTTTTCTCAACATCCAATATGGTAAATACTGATGGATAAAACCTATGCCAACAGAAGCTCTTTGAGGTCCTCTAATATTTACGATCACAGGTCCTCAGACCAAAAAGTCCATAACCGCTCGCTGATCTGCTTCTACAGTGTAAGCCTGGCCTGGGAAGGGGTGGCAGGTTAAACAGTCCAGGACTGGGCGCCCTTGCTTCTGGCCTCTGCTCTCCCAAAACCTAACCTGCTGTGCAACGAGTCTCTGGACCTCTCAGAAGAGTCACTTCTCCACCAGACTGAAAGAAGAATTCACCTTACCATATCACAGGGTGGATGTGGGAGACTGGAGGGACCCAGGAGTCAGCAGGAGTCAGCGCTGCTCCTGAGATGGGCCAGTGTGCTCGGGCCAAAGGGAAACCCTGACCACGCACTGCCCGCGTGCCCTCCTGCAGACCCAGTGGAGAGGTGGGGCGAGTTGGGGGGACAGGCTCGTCTGGTCAGAGCTGGGCCATCCAGCCAGAGCGGGGTCGGGGACAGCAGTCTTTAGGCACCCCCCCCCCCTCGGAGTCTGCTCTGTGCTTGGCTCTGGGTCCCATCTGCCAGGGCCCCACCACAGCCAGATGTGGGCACCTCTGCTCAGGCCCTGTAATCTCAGCTCAGGCGTCAGAGGGTATGCAAGGAGATTGCACTCTGGGGGAGAGCGTGGATGTGGTCAGGCTGTCCTCAACGGCAAAGGGATGGTGGCTTGCATGTTCAGGCCATGGGAATGAGCGGAGCACCAGAGGTCTCCTCGGCACCCCATTTGGGCTTGGCCAAGCGTGTGGGCCACCAGCTCCTTTCAAGACCTGGAAGTGGCTCTGAGCCCCACTTGGAGATGAGCCTCCCCTTGCTGCTCCGGTGACACCGCCTGCTGCTGACTTGACTTCTACTCTCCCCGAGTTTGTCTCCAGTCCTCTGTGCCCACCCTGGGCCTCAAGTTCAAATTCCCAAGAGGCTCTGTGACAGTATGTCATGTCGCTTTAGTGAGGAAAACACCCATGGAGCAGAGCTCAGGCCTGGGCGGCGCCACCGCCCAGCAGCCCTTCTTTCCAGCTCCTGTTCTGGGGGCCATTCCCTGTGCCGTGAGCTGTAGCTCAGCCTGCAGGTACCCGAAAGGTGCTGGGGACGGGTCAGGGAGGGTGTGAGATCGGGAGAGGACAGGACTGTGGCACTCTGCTGTGCTCATGGGGCCCAACTATCCCCTAGGCCCCAGGCTTGGCATTTGTGATGCCAGAAGGCCTCTGGGTGACTGCACAGGGGAGCTCCCTGGCCCTGGACCTCCACGTGTGACCCCAGATGACTCCCTTAATTCAGCTGTGAAGTGGGCATGATAATCACAGCCTGTCCTACTTCTCAGGGTTGCAGGAGAATCAAGTGCAACAAAAGGCAGGGAAATACTTTGTGATCCGTCGGTGATGCACAAACTGCGAAGGTCCCTGTAAACAGCCAAGCACTCGGGGGCCTGATTCCACTGCATGAAGGGATCTCCCTGTCAGATGGGCGCTGGCACCCTTTCACACGGTAAAACGACAGGGGCAGGAGCTCCTGGAGCTGAGGGCCTGGTGCCAGAGCCAGGCAGCAGTGAGGGGAGAGAGTCCTGTGTGTTACTAGAGACAGGATGATGAAGTCCCCTCAGGTGCCACCTCAGGACCTGGATCCTGGGTCCATAACCATTAGATTGCAGCTCCCAGGTGGTGGCAAAGGTAAAACAAGGTCTTCCTTGGGCCTAAGTAGCAGGGGGAGTGGACATCTGTCTGCAGGGGCAGGGCCCAAAGGTCTCATCCCTGAGAGCTACCTGTCCCTTAGCTGGCTTGTGCTGGGAGGTGGGGGGAGGGGGACCTCGCACTGGGGAGCCAGACCCATGCCCTTCCTGTAAGGAGGGCCCAGCCTAAGTGAGCAGAGATGGGGCCAGGCAGTAACAACATCGAGTGGGGTGTGTCCTGAAAGAGGAGGCCTTACTTAGGCACAGAAGGGAGAGGCCTCCTGATTTGGTGAAGTAGAGCAGACAGCAAGGATGGGGTCAGGGTGGCTCCGTCTAAGTGGGGGGTGGCCAGAGCCTTCCCTGTGCACCAGGCAGCGAACTAAAACATCGACTGCTGTTGTCTCCCTTAGTCCTTTTTAAAGGTGAGAAAACAGAAGCTCAAAAAAGTTAAAAAACTTCAAGGAGGCCACAGAGCTAGTAAGTGGTGTAGCTGAGGCCCGAGGAGGTAAAGCCGGTGACCTGAGCTGGGAAGATCAGGAGGCTTCTGTGCGCCTCGTTTAGGAGCAGGAGCCTAGGCTCGCAGGCAGTGAGGGGCTGCTGAGGTTGTCCAAGCACAGAGGGGCATGAGCAGAAACCCGGCAGCTGCGGGGGGCTGGATTCTCAGGGAGGGCCTGGAGGCAGGGGGCACAGTGCCTACGGACCGGGCGACCGCCAAGGCAGCGGGAGGAGGAAGGGGGTCTGGCGTGGGAGCCAGGTGGGTGACAAGAGGCTTGATGCTTCCTTATTGGAGCAGGAGTTAGGGTGTGTCCCCGTGTTTAGGCCGAGGGGGCGGCCATCTGCAAAGAGGTGGTCAGTGGGAGAAGGCTGCGGCTGTTTGGGAAGGAAGTCACCACTCCTGGCGAGTCAGGGTGACACTCAGAAGGCAGTTAGATTTTTTTGGTCTCAAAGTCGGGCAAGCTGTGTGGTGTTGGGAGACAGAACCAGGCGTGTGGATGTGGAGAGGGTACCTGAAGCTATAGGAGGGGGTGAGTTGGCCTGGCGGGGGAAGGCCCCACTCACGGAGCAAGGGCTGGGGACAGGGGCTCCCTGGCTGGCGGAAGGAGCAGCAGAAGAGGAGGCCTCAGGGAGACAGATGTGAGAGAAAGCCAGGGAGCGGGGAGGAGCGGCTGCCGACGGCGTGACAGGCAGCGAACGAGGGGCACAGGGCCTGGCCCACAGTAAGGACCACATAAATAGTTGATGGAGGAGCGTGCGAGACAGTGAGCCTTCCCAGAACTGCTGCCACGGACGGCCAGGGCCGTGCTGGGGCGGAGGCCAGGCCTGCGGGGAGGACCATCTGGCTGTTTGGGGAGCCTGCCCAGGGGACTGCAGGCAAACGCAGAGGAGCCGAACCAGGCCACTGGGCAGTGCTGGGCAGTGGCTGCAAATGCTGCCGGGCCATTTCCTGCCTTGATTATGGCTGTTTTAATTAACTGCGTTACAGCTGCCTCCATCTTGTTGAGTTTTAATTAAATTAAATGAGCTAACACTTTGTAGGCTGTCTCAGGCGGCCCTGGCTTAGGTCTGAATCCAGCCCCCGCCGGGCAGCTCATCTCTCCTTCCTCCCCTTGGTGCTGCTGGGGCAGCCCCCCTGGTGGAAGGCAGGGGGGAGGGGCTGGCACCCCAGGGAGTGGCAGGGGCACCTCTGACGCCGGCGCAACCCTGACAGGCAGAGTCGCGTCCTCCTTTGCAGTGCTGACCTCAAAGCCAATGGGCAGCAAGGGCTCTGGCTGCCACTGGCCGTCTTGCCTGAGCCCACCATCCCGCAGCTCGCAGCAGTTTCTGGACCAAGGTCTGTCGGCTCAGCCTTCGCTGGCGGCAAAGGCAGAGTGCAGCTAAACTGATTCTGAGCCTCCTTTCCCGCCTGCACCGTTCCCACAAAAACTGAATCAATTATCCTGGCGGGAGCCTCGGAGGCAGATCGATCAACGGGGCGACACCTCCTGCCTGGTCATGACGGCTCCTTGCTGCCAAGGGCTCCCAGCTGGCTCGACTGAGATATCCAGAGAAGACAGGTGGCCCTGGTGGCCAAGGGATGGCAGTAAGTCCTCCTGGCTCGAAGCTCCTGAGGTTCGGCCTTCTGAAGCCTGATGAATCAGGCATCTCTGGCCTCTTTTCCTGGCTAAGCTCTGCTATCTGGGGAAGTAAAGAGAAGCATCGAGTAGGCCTCTTCCCAGGCCAGACTCCAGGCAGGATGGAGGATGAACAGCCACGGAGCGCCCCTGCAGAGCCCAACGCCACGCTGGGCACTCCACTCATGCTTCGAGGAGCCGGGTTGCACCGAAGTCTAGACTCTGGCGATCCCAGGAAGGGAGAAGAATCCCTGACAACAAGCCCTCGCTGTCAAGCTCCCTTCCCTGGGCCAGGAGGGCCTGTACCAAGATGCGACTCGCCCACCGGATGCCGTCCGCTCAGCCCCGGAGGGCTGGCCCCAGGCTCCCAGGCCCGAGAGGGAAGGCTGTGCTGGGTGTCAGGAGGACATCCTTCCTGAAGTCTGTGCGGGACCCTGCCCCTCGCCCTCTGCTCACCTGAACGCAGCTGCTTGATGCGGCCATTGCTTGTGGCAGGGTCCACCGGGAGGAAGTCCTTGAACCAAGAGATCTCAGGATCGGGATTCCCGCCTGCTGCGCACAGCATGGTGGCTGTACGTGCCTTCTCCACCACCTTTAGCTGGGGCCCCATGTCGATGGAGGGGAACCCTGGGGGTAGCTGTTCCTCTGTAGACAAAGAACAGAAGGGCAAGTCAGGGCCGGCACTGCCTGCCCACTAGAACCCTCGGCCGTGGGTAGCTGCTCCCGAATCCCAGGTTGGCCAGGACCCTCGAGACCCTTGTCTCCCATTTTCTGACTTCTAAGGGTGGGGCCTGCTCCGTGTGAGGACCCAGACTCCTGAGTCCCACTTCCCAGGCCTGCCCTCTGCAGGGCTGGGGTGGGGGTACAGTTGACCATGGAACACACCCAGCCCTGGCAGGGAGTTTCCAGGTCTGAGAAACAATGCCTCAGACTGGAGACGTCAGCACTTCTCTCTCCGGGCCCTGTGAAAAACGAGGACTGATGCTCTGCTGGCCACAGCAGAAAGTGCTACATGGATGCTGGGCTGTTGGGGGTGGGGGCACAGCTCATTTGGCAGCACCCAGGGCCACAACGCAGCCCAAAGGCCCTCCCCCTGGTGCTGCCTAGTTCCCACTCCCTCTTCTGCATGTTGTGTCCCTTCCACTGCTTGCCTCTGCCCTTGAGCCCCACAGCATGGCAGAACCCCATATCACAGCCTGGATTCTGGACCTGACTCTGGTACCCCTGCCCTACAAGTGACCCCCCGCATCTCCCGGTCCTGACCCTGGCCCATTCTCTACTATAGCCTTGACCCTGACCCTCTTCCCTCACTCTCTGGGGGTCATGATCAGGCCTGTGGACCATGTTGGAGCATGTGGAGGCTAAGGAGAGAAAAAAGCTCTATGAGGACATCAAATTTGATGAAGGGAAGCAAAACTCCTCTCTGACTGCTTTTCCCACCTCACCAGGGGCTGGTGGCTCACACAAGAGTCGTTGTGCGGAAGCAACAGACATCGGCACACCCCCACACCCCCTGCACAGACTCTCTGACACACGGCAGCCCCTGAGGCTAGGGGAGCAGGGCTGGCCACTCGCCACCCCTGGAAGCACAAGGGGCTGGGAGCACAGGCTCTGGACTAGACCAGGCAGAGTGGGGCTTTGACCTCCATCACCAACTAGCTCTGTGACCGGGGTGCATTACTCATCCTCTTCACACCTCCGTTTATCTGTAAACCGGGTTCAAGCGCCCAGCTTGTATAGCCATTGCAAGGAGCACACCTAATGACACACAAGGTGCTGGAGAGTGTGACACAGAATCCATACCAACGAGGATTAGTGGACATTACCGTTACAAGGAGCAGCCGGCTGAGCCACCGGGGCAGTCAGGTACCAAGCCCAGGGCCTGGGGCTGGGGCCTCTGCCTGCGTTCGAGAACCTGGCAGAGCCTGTCAGTGTGGGCACCAGACATGCCCAGTGGAGGCTGGGGAATGCTGTCAGTTTTCCAGTGGGAGAGCAAGGCTCCATGGTGGCAGAGACCAGGAGACAGCACTGCCTAGACCTTCCTCCCTTGGGCCCAGCACAAGATGGGTATGTGGGGACACTAGCTGAGGTTAGACTCCTGTGCCAGGGAGAAGGCATATGGCATCCTCAGCAGCGATTCTGGAAAGTAAAGACTGGCAGAGCTGATCCTCCCTATAGACTCATGGAGACCCAGGGAGACTGACAGGGGAGGCAGGCAGGAGAGGAAGCTGGAGGAGCCCCAGTAGGCAGGGGCAAAACATCCCTCTATCTGCTGCCAGATCCTGGGCGGGTGGGACGGGGGGCTCTGCCAAGGCTCTAGCTGCCAGTGGCATCCCAAAGGGACCATAGCCGCCTGAAGAGATGGGGTCTTGCGCTGGAGAGCAGTAGGACTCCGAGCACAGCCCTGCCTCCCCAGCCTCTCCCAGTAGCCGGCGCTATGCTTACTTCCCCCCCCCCACTGCAGCCCCATAAACTCCAGATGTGAACCCAGCATCTCCTTGGCTGTAAATATGATCCCACAGTGTCCTGACTTCCAGCTCTGATTTTTAAAAGGAAAATGTGGCAAGGAAGCAGGACTCAGGGTACGCCGAGCAGGAGGCAGCTGCCTTTGGGCCTGCTGAGGTTTGCTTTAACAGGAAGGCCCAGGCAGGTCCTGAGGCCCAGGGACCCCGTCCACCCTCTTTGCCCTCCTCAGCAGCTGGGGGACACTCAGGACAGTCAGAGCCACCCTAGCACACCAGGGTGACAGTCCTCAATCCTACCTGCACAGCCCTGCTGAGCAAATGGGGGCACAGGGGTGACAGAGTCTGCCAGAGTCCGGGCCCAGGAGTTAGCCAGCCCCCATCTCCACTGGCAAGGGAGAATAAGGAGAAGGGAAGAAGTACAAACACCTCGGCCCCCGTGTCCCGGAATCTACTCTGAATTCCTAACACGGGGAAGGTCTTGGGGATTTACGCCAAATTAAGGGCAATTAATTTTCCTCCCTCAATTATCGCGCCCTCAATGGCTCCGTCCTTGGCTCAGATCATGCCTCAGGCACTGCCGCCAGAGCCTAAAATCGGCATGTGTGAAGAGCTGTCCATAAAACAGCGGGACCCAAAAGCCGGTCCCTTGTGCCAACTCGGCTTCTAGGCAGAGCTCAGAAGGCTGCCGTCCTGCACCTCCAGCAGGGTAAGCGTGTCTCGCAGGAGGACACCACCCCTCAGGAGTGACCCGCTGCTGTCTCCTCCTTCTCTGCTCCCTGGGAGGCCTCCAGCACATTCAAACACAGCCAAGGTCAGCAGCTGCTTACTGATGCCCATCGTGTGTCTGGCCAAGTTGGGCACTGGGCACACTAGTGGAAACTGACCCATCCACGAGTCTGCACATTTATCCCCTGCACACCCTGCAGGACCCACAGAGACCAGATCCACTACAGTCTCAATCACAGGCGGCCACAGACCTGGGGAAATCCCTCAGTCTGACATCACATGATGACTGCAAACCCATCAACAGGAAAACTGAGGCCCAGATAGGAGGCATAGAAGGTTACTGTTAGGGAACATTTACTATGTTCCGAGTAGAGAGTTAAAATGCTTTAAAAAATGATTTTCTCTTACCAAAACCCTAGGCGGTAGAAGAGTGACCTGGGGCTTAGAGACCTGGCCAAGGTCACCCAGCTAAATGAGAAGGGGGGCTGGGATGATCCTGAAGGGTGGGCCCCACGCCTGGCAGGGCTGGGCCTTGGGCTCCTGGGAGGGGTGCCCCTGGGGAATGGTACCACCATCCTGCCATACCTCGCCCTCCTCTAGCTTCAGGGCTCAGCTGCTCCGCGGAAAGCCCCTGCACACAAGCGGCAAGACAAACCCGACTGTACCCCACACGTGGCCACCTGCGGGCATGTACCCACATCCCCACACCCCAGTGTATGCTTATTGAGTCCCCTCAAAACCTGTCCTGCAGGCTGCGGGTGGAAGGGAGGAGGGGCCCCTCCCCCTCTAGGCCACCCGGTAACCATGGCAACGGCAGAGAGGCGGGCTTGCAGAGGAACGTCGTCGCGCGCGAGCCAGAGAGCCCCTGTCCTAGCTAGCGCGCATCCGAGATTGGTCCAAGCAGCTGCCGCCCCTCTGGCCCCAACCTGGGAGGGGGGGGGGACACACCCCCCCCCTCCCCTCCCGGGACCTTGATCCCCCATTCCAACTCCCCAACTCTCTGCTCCCCTCCTCCTTGGGCTTCCTTCCCTCTCAATCGCTCAACCGAGTAGCTGGGGCTCCCCACACCTGCCTCAAAGCCTCAGACTGGCAATCTCGGTGTCTATGCCTGCAGGGTGGAGGCCCCTCTATTCTATGACAAGGGGGTCCTTGGGAGGAAAAGAGAAGCCTGTGAGGCCTGTAAGGGACTACAGAGGTATTGGGCAGTGCGAGTCTCTACAGCTGTCTGTGGATTCCGCCAGCAGGCACAGTAGGGTGCACACACGTTCCCAGGGGTCTGCCCCCACGGATCCCTGAGCACTGTGCTGGGTGCACACGTGTATTTTAACGGGTCCTGCAGCAAACTGCACTGGGCTTTAGATACTGCAACAGGAGATCTAAATTCCTCCCCTGCTGTCCTCAGTGGGCAGAGGAACATGACAGGGTGTGTGTGTGTGTGTGTGCGCGCGCGGGCGGAGGGTGTTGCCAGACGAAGGCTCAGAGAGGGGAAGAAACTTGGCTGAGGCCCCACAGCAGTGGTGAAGCTGCTTCACCTCCATGACTCACTTGCTATCTTGGTGGCTTCCTGGAGGAGGAGAGAGATGCAAGGGTACTAAACCCTTGAACATGGGACGCAGGGAGAGCTCTGGAGGGGTGTGGTGGGACTGCCTGAGTGAAGGCTATGGGAGACTGGGGGGCCAGCGGGAAGGCAAGTCTGCTTGGAGCTAAGGCAAATGTTGGGGTCCTGGCAGATGAGGCTAGGGTAGGGGCAGACAGGGAATGAGCTGAGGCTGGCTGCAATGGCTGCGGGGAGGGAGGCTGGTGAGGCCCCGAAAGCACACACAGGTTTCTTTGTCCGGCTCAGCCTGGGATGCCTGGGGCTGAGTCTGGGCCAGAGGGAGGGGGCTGTACCCAGGAAGCCGACAGATGGAGACGCCTTGCAGGGTCCTGGGGCGGGCGGCACCGTCTGTCGGCACGACCTTCTCACCCGTGTTTACCCAGCTTCGTGGCGTCTCCGTGCACGCGCAGGCACACACCGGCACACACATCCGCAGGCTCCCTGGGGTGGCACCATCTGGACGCCTGACCTCCTCCCCTGTGCCTGAGTGTTGGGCCTGGCCTCACCCTGTCTCTGAACACAGACACCTAGAAACATGTACGGCCAGGCAGCCACAGGGGTACACAGGAGAGAGAGACAGGTGCAGAAACAGCAATGTCCACGTGTGTATGGAGGGGCACCTGCAGCGACGGCACCCGTGGAGACAGCCTGCTGCAAGCCGATCCAGAGGCCGAGCGCATGGGCACTGCACACACACGGGGAGACCTGCAGTCAGAGCTGCACAGATGCCAGGGCACAGGTACCTAGAGACACGGGAGACGCAGAGATGTGTAGAGATGTGTGAAGGGAGCGCATGGGCAGTGCGGCCGCGGTTCCCCCCCTCCCTGCGCTCTAAGGAAACCAAGGCCACCTCGAGTCTTCGAGTCTCGTCCCTGAGGCAGCTCCATCCTCAGCAGGGTTGGGGCCAAGACACCAGCTATCAACCCGGAGGCCCCCCCCAGCACTGGAGGCTCCTGCTCTCCCAGAGAGCACCCCCACCCCGCTTCCAGGCAGTAAGGGGGGGGCCCAGGGAGGCTTGGGCCCATCTTCTTTCTCAGCTTTCAGTCTCAATTTTCAGCTTTTTCTAAGAGAAAACTCCCACCTCTTCCAGCACTCAGATTTCATCAAACTTGGCATCTTAAAAGCCTGTTTTGTTTTTGAATCTGAGCTGTTTGGGGCCCGTCAGCGGCAGCGAGAGCCCGAGAGTGGCGGTGAGAGTGGAGAGCAGCCGCGGCCTCCCCCTCCCCCAGGGCTTCCCTGGCACCTCACACTGCCCTCCTCAACCTGCTTGGGGAGGCCTCGCTACCACACTGCCCCAAGTGAACCCTGGTGCTCTCCCCAGCTGTACACCCTACCCACACTCTGGCTTGCGGGCCCAGGCCCAGGCTGGACTTTCCTCCTGGGGTTCCCCCACCCTGGCCCTATGCCAAGAACATTCTTTTTATCCATTGACACCCCTAGGTTCAGGCCCAGTCCCTCCAGACCTCTGATGGCCTCCCACTCACTCCTCAGACCCCTGTCACCCAGCTGCCACCTCTATGGCTTCAGGCCAGTTCATCAAAGTCAACCGTGACCCCACAGGGCTAAGTCCAAAGGACACTTCTGAGTGCCCATGTCGCCTGACCTCTTGACAGCACCCCGCCCACTGACCACTCCCTCCTCCTTCACATACCTCTCTTCTCGCCACGTCCACAGCCTCCCTCTGGGTTTCCCTCCTCCCTTTCAGGCCTTTCCTCACCAGATTCCTATGGAAACCCCCCCGCCCCCCAACATGAAGTACTAGCCAGCTGGGGTTCCATCCGGGCCCTCTTCCTCCTTTCTTGGCTCGGGCTCCCTGAGATGTGCCATTTCTCAGCCTTCAAAACTCCATTTCCAGATGTCCCTTGAAGCGCCAGGCGAATCTGAACAAGGCCTCCTGGATACCTCCCCCTGGATGCCTGCACATGCATGCTACAACAGATTTCTAGCTGGCCTCGTCAATCTGCCCCTTCTGACCAGGTCCTGAGCCTCAGAAAATGGTACTGCCATCTACCTGGCCCCAGAGCCATAAGCCAGAGTCTCCCACCTCCCCAGTCCCACTGTAGCCAGGCAGCTCATCACTCTCTCTCCACCTCTGGCCACCCATTCTCCCTTCCTCCCCTGCCTGCTGCCTGGGTTTGGGCCACTGCGACCTACTGCCTGGGCTGCAGGGCTGCCCCAGACCCTCACTGGTCTCTTGCTGCCCCACTATGCACCCTCAGGGACCTTTCTGAAGCATATATTTGATCGTGTCATTCCTCTGATTAAAATCTTCTCTCCCCTGGCAACCAGAGGGAGCACCTTACCAAGGACAGAGAATGTGCACAGACAGGGACACTGAGAGCCTCCGACTTGGTGAGCTGTTCCCAGAGCTGCTGGCTCCACTCTGTGGTCATGAAGCTGGGGGAGAAGGGAGTCAGCGAGGGGGCCAAACACACAGCAGGGCCTGGTCAGTACCTGTGACTGCAGGGGCGGCGGGGTCAGGCTGGGCACAGGGGAGGTACCTACCATCCAGCTAATAGAAGACACAAGCATACTGCCTACACCACAGGAGGGCCATTCAGAAGGAAGGCCAGTTGGACCCTTGGAGAAGGATCAAAACTAGAGAAAATACGGAATTTTATGTACTAAGAAACCCAGAGTCTGAACTTGAAGGCCCTCCTGGCACTGCCCACCTACCTCTCCCAGCCCCATGCCTAGGGCCCAGAACTCTCCAGGAAATGGTTGCAGAGCCTATCTGTGTGGTCCCCAGTGCTACAGTGGTCATGACAGGGGGTGGGGGGACGTGGAAGGATAGGTCACAGAGACCATAGTCACTGGACCAGAAGCACGTAGGTCATGCCTCAGCTGTGAGGGGAGGGGTAGGAGCTGGCCTGGGTTGTAGGCCTTCTGTGACTGCAAATCATGGAGGTGACAGGTCCAAATTCTGCAAAATCAGCCTGTTACCCAGACACATATGTAGGCAACAGGGAGAGGGCACAGCCTGCCATTTGGGAAGTCATCCTCTGCCTGTAGTAGCCCTTTTTCCAAATGCCCCAACCCCAGTCAGACCTGGGCCAGGGGCAGAGAGAAAGGGAGAGTAAGGAGTGCCAACTCCCTGGGAAAACTCCCACGCATCCTGAAAGCAAGTTCCCTTACCAACTCTGCTCCAGGTCCAGCCCAGCCCAGGATCTCAGGACAGGGTCACAGGCTGCTCATCAGCCCTCCTGTCCCTGGGGCTATTTCCAAAGGGACTGAGTAATGGGGGTGGGGGTGGGGGGTTCTCGAGAAGTCCTTCATCACCCCACATGTCCCAAAGCCAGCCAGGGTCAGAGCCACTGCAGAACTCACGGGTCCAGGCCCAGTACTGACTGCCCCACTGCCCCAGTCTCTGTCCCACATGCCTATCAGTTGGCATCCCCCAGAGCCTGCCACAAAGGAGGAAGACCAGACACACTCCAGGTGGGCAGCTGGGTTCCTGAGCCCATTTGGCACCCAAGGACGGTATGGTCCTAGTCCATCAGCAGGCATCAAGGCCAGGTGGAAACTGGGGAAAGGGAGCCTAGCCTTGGTAGGAGGAGGGGAGGAAAAGGAGGGCTCCCAAAACCTGAGCAGGATCCCTCTCTGGTGCACCCTTCCTCCTGGCCTGGTTGCAGAGGACTTGCTGGGGAGCCACTGTACTGGAGAACAGGTCAGCCTGACCGCTCTGTCCCACATTCGTCTGCCCATCTGTCCCGCTGACCTACAGCTCTGAGCAGGGAACCCATGGGTACCCGAGACAATGAGGCTAGACAGTCTCTCTGATCATCCCGCCAGGGTCAGACCGACCCCCACACATTCAGCTCTGGCTGCTTGCCACACATACCATACCACACCCCACAAACACCCCGATGTGCGCACACCCCCAGACACTACCTGGTGTACATTGCCTGCTCCATATACCACACCTCCCCGTGGGGCTGGATCGGAGCGCGTGCGTGCACACCCACACACCTGCCACACACCCCCGCTGGACACGCAGCACATGCCACACATTCCACACACTGCCGTACCCAGCGCACACGGGGCACCCGCAGCACACATGGGGTGCAGGTCAGCTGCTGTGTCCCTGATCACAAAGCGAGTGCTGCCACCAGTGGCACGTGGAGCCCTCAGAGCCAGGTCCCCCCAGGACAGAGTCAGAAACAGCTCCCTTCTGCTCCTGGGCTCCCCCCGCAGCCCTCCACTTCTCCTCCTCCCCTACCGCAGCCCTCCCAGAACCTACCCAAGGCACTGGGGCCCTGCCCACATCTCTGCTGTCTGGCCTCCTCTGGGGCTTTGCTGACCACTGTCCTGCCTGGCCTGGAGCTCACTGGCTCAGGCAGATCATACTGTCCAGAAGGAGCTCAGAGCCCCTCACTGCTCCCCCACCCCCCCACCTCCTGGAGGAAAGGCCAAGAATTAAAGCCTGCTTCCCCTCCCCCTCCCTCGAGAGGGAAAATGTCAGATTCTCTGTCTCAGTGGCGGCAGCGGGCGGGTTGGAGGGGGAGTGATTCAGCCGCTGCCTCAAGAGTGCGGAGTGAGAAGAGCTTTTCCTGCCATTACCGGCGAGGGAGAGGCTGGCGCGCTAATGGCTTCAATTACCACTCAGACAGGAACACTGGGCGGCAGGCCCCTCGCGTCACAGCCCGGACGGGCTCGCCCCCGGCCCACTGGTGCCGGGCACCGCAGAGGCAGCCCGCAGAGCACCGCAGGGCCACACTGGGCCACACATGGACATGCGGGGAGTGCCAGTCACGTCAGTGGAGCCCCGGGGCCTCGGGGTGGAGTGGAGGGCCTCGAGCAGCAGGGGGTGTTCCTGTGAGGCTCACCGGAGCCGGAGCCGTGTATCAGGAGGCTGGGCCTGGTGGGGAACCACACAGGACAGGGAGCACAGGACCAGAACCATTGGCCTGGGCTCCCTTTTGGGGGCGTGCTGACTCCTTAGGCCCTGAGCCAGGTTGCCGCAGGCAGCCCTCAGCCACTCCCCTGATCAGCCCAGTGCGTAGTAAGCATGTATGCACGTGCGTGTGCTTTTGGGCATACGTGCAGTGTGTGACATCCCTAAGGGATTCACTCCTATTCCCAGCCCTCAAACCGGCCTCCTCCTCTCCCCAGGCCTCCTCAGAACCTGTAGAGGCCTCCCAGGAGCGGCCCTGGCTCTCCTCTGGCTCCAGCCCACAACCCCAGTCAGACCATCCTTCAAACCTGTTCCGCACACACCTTTCCCGGGGGCCCGAGAGGAGCAGGGGGGGGATGGTCGCAGTCTGGGCTGCTTCCTCCGGGCCCCACCTCCTGGCACCTTTGAGGCCTCCCACTCCACTGCTTGCTGCCAAGCCAGGAGCCTGGTCAAGGTTACACAGACCAACCTGGTAAGTCAGCGTTTCGTCTTCCGGGTGCTGCGTTTGAGGAGGAGGAGGCGGGGGTTGGGGGCTCGCTGAGGCCCACAGTGCCACCCCCACAGGGACGGGGCACTAGCGGGGCAGGGCCCTGCCCCACACTGACCCCAACCTCATCAGACACCCCCCATAGCCCAGACATCCCCCAGGCCCCGTTAGAGGAGCCTTCATTCAAGAACGCCCCCCAGGATGGAGGGGTCTGAATCCTTCTCACTTCAGGGCCTGAAAGACCCTCCACATCCTCCTGGATCCTTTAAAAGATAAGGCTGCCCAGGGCAGTGTGGGGGAGGAATGGGGAGAAGTGCCCACGAAGGAACTGGGGTGTAGGGACTCTGGGGGGTGGGGGTGCTTTTCTTTCAACACTAGCATGGAGGTCTTCTTTCCTCAGAGAGTCTGACCAGATGCCTTTGGGGCAGGAGCCACCTCCCAATGCCAGGGTAGGACAGATGGCTCCATGCTGGGGCAGATGCCAACGGATTGGGGGGGGTGGTGGAGGTAGGGGCAGGGCTGAACTACTCTGTCCCCTGGTTGTGGCTACAGAAACTGAGGTCCTGTCCTCTGGGTCCCTGCTCCACAGGTCAGTGCTCCCCGTGGGAACGGAGAGAGGGGCTGCACCATCTAGATGATGCCATGGAAGCCAGGTACCGGCAGCTCCCAGCCCAGCAGCCAGCCACCACTGTTCCCGCCGGAATTCCGAGAACTACTTGACGTCATATTCCATCCTCCAAACCAGCTCAGGCAATAGGCATCACCTCCCCGCTTACAGCTGGAGCAAATGAGGCTCGGTGGCACTACTACCTGTCCAGGTCACTGGATAAGAGAGGAGGAGGTCAGGAGCCCTTAACCACTGTCCCTCTAAACTGGACCCCGGCCACATAAGCACAGGAGACACACAGGCGCCAGGGAGCTACTGAATAGATGCCCGCAAACACGTAAAGCCATAGCGTAAAAATGGCCAATGTGAAAAGATGTTCAACTGCTCTTGTAATCAAAGAAATGCAAATTAAATTGAAATGCCATTTTTTGCCTATTAACTTGGCAAAGATTTTTTTTTTTTAATGATAATTCCCACTGCTGGTGAGGATGTGCAGAAAAGAGGCCCTCTCATGCCCTGCTTGGTGGGAGTGTAAACTGACACAATCTTCTGGAAATACTAAAAGGCTTAAAAATTCATTTGTCCTTTGATCCAGCAATTCCACTTCCATGAATCTAGAATAAGGAAATAATCAGGAAGGTGATCACATCTTATCTGGAAGGAAGGCCACAGCACTTTATTTATAAGAGCAAGAGGGGTGCCTGGGTGGCTCAGTGGGTTAAGCCTCTGCCTTCAGCTCAGGTCATGGTCTCAGGGTTTTGTGATCGAGTCCCACATCAGGCTCTCTGCTAGGCAGGGAGCCTTCTTCCTCCTCTCTCTCTCTTTCTCTGCCTGCCTCTCTGCCTACTTGTGATCTCTCTCTGTCAAATAAATAAAATATTAAAAAAAAAAAAGAGCAAGAAAATGGGAACAACATATGTGTCTGACACTAAAGGAATGGCTAAATAAATGAAAGCACCTTGTGTGATACCTACAGCCATTAAAAATAATGACATAGAATACTTAATGGTGAGGAAAATGTTCCTGATATGTTATCTTGAAAAACAGTCTACAAATGAGGGGTGCCCAGCTGGCTGGGTCGGTGAAGCATGCATGCAACTCTTGATCTCGGGGTTGTGAGTTCGAGCCCCCTACTGGGTATAGAGATTACTTAAAAACAAAATCTTAGGGGAAAAAAAAAAAGGCAGTCTACAGATCATTGGGCAGGACGTGATCCCATTTTTCTTATACAACGGACCCTTGAACAACACGGGTTTGAAATGCACAGGTTCATGTGGACTTTTCCCGATAAATACAGTACAGTACTATACAAATGTATGACCTCTCGTGATTTTCTTTTCATTTTTTTAAAATAATCTCTACACACAACGTGGAGCTTGAACTCACAACCCCGAGGTCAAGAGTCACATATTCTCCTGAGTCAGCCAGATGTCCCTCCCATGATTTTCTTTCTTTCTTTCTTTTTTTTTCCATGATTTTCGTTTTCTTTTTTTTTTTTTTTAAAGATTTTATTTATTTGATAGAGAGATCACAAGTAGGCAGAGAGGCAGGCAGAGAGAGAGGGGGAAGTAGGCTCCCTGCCGAGCAGAGAGCCCGATGCGGGGCTCGATCCCAGGACCCCGGGATCATGACCCGAGCCGAAGGCAGAGGCTTAACCCACTGAGCCACCCTGGCGCCCCTTTCCATGATTTTCTTAGTAAGATCTTCTTTTCTCTAGCTTACTTTATCATAAGAATACAGTATGTAATACATACACGAGAGATGTCTTAATCGAAGATTTTATATTATTTGAGCGGGGGGAGAGGGAGTATGAGCAACGGCAGAGGCAAAGGGAGAAGCAGACTCCCCACTGAGTAGGGAGGCCAACATGGGGCTCCTCCCCAGTATCCTGAGATCATGACCTAAGCCAAAGGCAGATGCTTAAATGACGGAACCATCCAGGCAATCCTGATTGACTTCATGTTATTAGTAAGGCTTCCAGTAGATAGCAGGCCACTGGTAGTTAAGTTTTGGGAGAATCAAAAGTCATATGCAGATTTTCCAGAGCTTGGCAGTGAGGGGTGTGGGGGGCGGTTCAGCACACCTAACCCCTATGCTGTTCAAGGGTCAACTACATACACAAAGCCTGCCCAGAAAATGGACCCTAAGGAAATAACCAAGTGTCACTGGTAGAGGCAGGATAATAGGTGATTTTTACTTTTTCCTATGTGCTATTTTATACTTCTCAAATCTTCAACAATGAACAGGTATTGTTACTGCAATTTTTTTTTTTTTTAAAGGCAACAATCAAGGCTATGTTTTAAAAATACACACAGACATACTCAAGCTGATGACTCCATTGTGGCTGGGGGCTGTGTGTGTCACTCCCCATCCCACAGTTTCCTGCGCCCCCAGGAAAGTGTTCATTTCTCAGCCCTGGCCTGTGTGATCTGCCCTCCAGCCTCTCCAGATCGCCCCACCTTCTCTCTGTGGCTTCAAACTCCATCCACTCCCCCCAAGCCGAACTGAACAACTGAGTTCCCTGAAAGCTCCCTTCTCTCTGGCTTCTGGGCCTTGGCACGTGCTGCTTAGGCCCCAACCCTGACTCCCATTTACCCTCCGGGCTCAGCTCAGACAACAGTTTCCTCTCTTCTGTGCTCCCTTAGCTGCCCCCATAAAACTTACTGGAGACTGTCTCAAGGGCAGGGCCCAGGTCAGATGACCCTCTGGACTTCACAGCAGCATTAGGGAGTATTTGTGAATGAAGGCAGGAGCCAGGAAGTGAGAAGACACTAAAATCCATAGAGTCCCAGTCCCCATCCTGGGGCCCTTGTTCCTAAGGGCTACAGGGAACACACCTCTCTGAAGCCCCCTGCCAGGCTCCACAGAAAAATCACATCCATGGCCACGAGCCACATAACTCAAATGATGGACAACTGCAGCCCCACACGTCAAGTCAGCCCTCAGACCCGACCGGAGCAATGGCTCGGCTCCGGAGGAGGATACAGAGACACCAGGCGCACGTGAGACAATCCTGCCGCAGCCGATGACCACCTCCATCCAAATCTGACCTTTGCCGACGCCAAGACGGCCAGTTCTCCTTTCTGCCAAACACACGCCAGCCCACGGCAGGGACAGGGCTGGCTGACCGGCTCTTCCTACCCACTCTACCCACCTACCACGCCACGTGGCTCCCCAGCACGTACCTTCGAGAACTGAGAGTTTGGCACTAGTGTTGATCTCTCCCAGACTGTTGGTGGCCGTGCACTCGTAGATGGCTTCGTCCCGTTGCACCCGCAATGGCTGGATCCGCAGCACAGACCCTGCCCCGTCATCAAACTCGATGACCTGTCAGAGGACAGACACAGGGTCACAGCCTGCTCCGGCTCAGACATCCTCCCACCTCCAAAAGGCCCCCAAGCAGAGAGATGAAGGAGGGGGAATGTAGGGCCAGGCCTTGGAAGAGGACAGGCAGACCATGAGCCCCACATGCCCCTTCCCACCCAAGGCTATACCTCAAAGCGCTGGGAGCTGACTTTCTTCCCCTTCTTCATCCATGTGATGCGTGGTTTGGGCTCCCCAGTGGCTTGGCACACGAAGGAGGCCACTCCTCCTGACAGCCCAGTCTGGTCCTCAGGGACCTTAATGAAGACAGGTTTGCCTGGAGAAACAGAGACACCAAGTCACCAGGGTACAGTCCTACAGAGATGGCCAACACTCCACAGTCATGGGGGGAGGTGGTGGCAAGAAGATCTATAAAGAAAATATTAAGGGCAGCTGGGTGGCTCAGCCGGTCAAGTGTCTGACTCTTGGTTTCGGCTCAGGTCGTGATCTCAGGGTTGTGAGATCGAGCCCCTCATCGGGCTCTACACTCAGCGAGGAGTCTGAGATATTCTCTCTCTCCCCCTTCCCCCTCTCACTCCCTCTCTAAAGTAAATAAATCTTTAAAAAAGAAAAGAGAGAGAAAGAAAGAGAAAGAGAGAAAGAAAATACTCATAGTGACACCTGACCCTTATAAAGTGTTTACTACATGCCAGGCACCATTCAAAGAGCTGTAGCATATGAAGTGCGGGCTATAATTACGTCTGCTTATAAAGAAGAAAATCCAGGCAGAGAGAGGTTAAGGGATTTATCCAACATGACACAGCTGGTTTGTGGCAGAGCTGAGATTTGAACCCAGGAGTTCTGAGTCTAGAGTCCAGGCTTTAACGGCTACACTCTGTCTCCCATCCCCCCATCAATTCCAAGCTCCAGGACAAAGGCACGCAGAGAGCTGCCTGGAAGAGCCCCAGCGTCTCTCTCAGACTTGTCCCTCCCCCACTGCTCTCCTTCTGGGTGATGGTACCTCCATCTACCCCATAGCTCAAGCCAGAAACTGTGACTCCTCCTCTCTCTCGACCCCCACATACCAGCAGTCCCGAAAGGCCTAGACATTCCACCTCTTAAGTGTCTCTGGATGTCTTCCCAGGTGAATGCTTTCCGGTAAATCTGCACCCACACCCGCCCCCACTGGCTTGGCTATTGCCTTCTGATACAGCTGGCCTGTACATCTCCCCCAAGGAGGCCACCGGGAGGTAGGGGAGGGGAAGGAGGGAGGGCCCCAGACACTGTACTGCCCTGTCCACATCACCTCTGTATGCCCACCAGGTCTGAATGGGCACACCTGTCCCTGTGAGCCCCACTCCCAGGGTCACAAGACCAGAGAAACCTGCTTTCATTAAGACATAGCAATGCCTCGTTAATCCTGACAGAGGATCCATTTCCTATTAATCAGGCCAATGAAAAGCTCGAGGAAGGCTAATACCGTGAGAAATGACTTTTCAGACCACCTGCTCAGTGCTGATGAGCCCCAGCCCGACCCGACCCCATCCCTGGCACAGAAATGGGTGTGTGTGCCATTATGACACTCTCTCCCTAAGCACCCACTCTGCACCAAGAACTTCATCTCATTTAGTCCTTCGCTATTGTTATTCCCAGTTGACAGGCTCAGAGAGGTCAAGTCACTTGCCCAAAGTCACCCAGCCAGTGAGGGGCGTATCTGAGACTTGACTCCAAGACACCTGGGGCAGGAGAGAGGGGCCTTGTGGCAGGGTGTGTGGCATGCTGTGGGGAGCTGGACCAAAGAAGGTGGAGGAGGGAAACGAGGGAGTGGGAAATGAGGGAAAAAGTGGGAAATGAGGAAGGGGAGGGAAGAGTGCAGGGACCGTGTACAGGACATTGGCTACAATAGGAAGGTACAGAAAAGATGGTGCCTAGAGGGGATGAAGGGTTTACATCTTGGTTTCTTTTTTGGTTTCCTAAGACACGAGGGACAACCTTTACGTGCTGATGGGAAGGAGGCAGCAGAGAGGGAGAGGGTGCTGACCCAGGGTCCAGCGGAAAGAGCCAGGCGCAGTAGTCCCCGAGGAGCGGAGGGGTCGGGGGACCGCCGGGTCAACAGTTACAGCTGCAGGTACAGTGAGCAGGAAGGGAGCCACCTTACTGAGCACCCTGGGGCCCAGGGAGGGTTTTATGTACTTTTTAAGAAAGTCACTTGTCATCTCTGAGCCTCCATTTTCTCACCTGCAAAACGGTGCTAGTGACCCAAGGGTCTGTGCAGACTCTCACTCATATCATCAGTCTTGAAACAACGATGCGGGTTGTCTTAGCATCTTCGACTGAGATGGAGAGCCAGCGGCTCAGGAGGCTAAGTAACGGACAAGTCACAGTGATGTGGGGTGTGCTAGGGTTTGACTGGTGTTCCAAATCCTAAGCTCATCTTCTAGCACTAGCACCCAAGGCTCCATGGAGGACAGAAACTCAGCCCCACCTGACTGCCCTTGGAACAGAGGGCAGGAGGCAGCTGGGCCAGAAAAGCCAGGGGCAGCCTTGGTGGGAGCCAGAGTGGCCTGGGCATAACAGAGGTTCTAGAAACTTCAGTTTGCTTCACATTTCCTCTGCACTCTGAAGGAGGCTCTAGACTCTCCCATTCTATGATGTTCTGCAGAACCTGTCTCTGTTTACTGGCCCTTTCAGATGGGTCCTCTCGCATAGGACTCTGCCCACTCGGGCTCCATGGGCGTTCACCTCCCCCACACCCCATGCAACCCTCCCCCACACTTGAGGACCTGCACACCAGCAGCTTCGTGGATCTCATCCTGCAATGCCATCACCTTAGTCCAGATACCACTTCCCTTGACTGGATACTCCACCAGCCCAACAAGCTATGTCCTTGTCTCTAGTCTTGCCCCCTCCAGTCTAGTCTTCATTCAACAGCCAGAGTGAACTGCCTCACTCCTGATTAAAACCCTGGAAGGGCCTCGCACTGCTATCAAAACAAAATTTCAAGTCTTTTCATGGTGGACAGAGCCCTGCCAGGTCTGACCCCAGCCACTGTCCATCATGTTCCCCCCCACCCCCAGCCCTGGCTTCCCATTCCCTGGATAAACAATGTTCCCTGGGGCCTCAGGGCCTTTGCATAAGCTGTTCCTGCTGTCACAAACCTCTTAGACATCCTCTTTGCCTTCCCGTTCCCAGCTTAAGCATCATTTTCTCAGAAAACCTTCGTTGGTCTCCCTGTCATTGTCTCCTGCTCTATTAGCTCAGTTCCTGGTTTGAAGCTCTCTGGTCACTCCCTCTGCCTCTGTCATAGCACTGCTCCAGCTTATTACATAGTACGTGTGTGAGGTTATTACTTTTCCTATGTTTGGGGCTAGTATGTCGCTCACAGCTGCTTCCCCACCTAGAACAATAACCCAGGGCAGAACGGACACCATGCTTGCTTTGCTTCCTGCCCTGTCCCAGGTGCCCAACACAGCTCCTGGCACACAAGGGTGTGGAATAAATGAAGGAGTGACCCGACAAGGGAATGCTCAAGGAGGATGGAGACTGCAGTCCCTTCCACACCAGGGGGATGCCCGTTCCACCAGGGAAAGCAGCGCAGGGTAGAAACCAAACCCTCTTCGGCTCTTGCCTGGACGTGCAGAAACCAGAGGCTGGAACCTGCTGAACTGGAATGGCCGGGAAAGCGCGCCTGGGGGCGGGGCCTCCCTGCCAAACAAAGAGCCAGAAGCTGGGGAGGAGAGCGCAGGGAGAAGGAAAAGGCCTGAGCACTGTATGGAGGCTGGACGGGGGCCTAAGGCCTGGGGCCGTGGAGGAGGCAGAACCCCCTTGGAGGCTGGAGAGGAGCCAGCGCCCCGCCCAGCCCACCCACTGGCCAGACTGGCAGCGCCTCCCAAGCCTGGTGCCCAGGGGGCAGACCCTTCCCCTCCCTCCAGTCTCAGCTTCCCAAACCCACCCCCACTCCCACCCAGGGTCTCCTCACCCGCCCTGCAGCCAAAGCCCAGCTTGTCCTTGTCCCAAAGCCCTGCTGAGCCCTTGCCCCTTTGGTTCATCAGGCCAACTTCTGGGGAGCACACATCTGACCAGGTCTCTCCCCAGCTACAATATCTGTGCTGACTGCGGTCTCCCTGCTGCCGTCCCCCACATGCGTTCCTGCTAACCTCTCCAGGCTCACCTTTCTTGACTTTTTCCAAACCAAACAGCTACCATGGGCCGAGTACTGTGCCTGGCACACAGCTCAGCTCTGGGGGACTTGCCCTGACAGGCCGGGCCGATGGGCATCTCCTTGCCTTTGTGTGCCCTGCCCCTCTCCTGCACCCCATCCCCGGTGGGAGCTTGCCCTGCATCCAGCAGCACTTGGGGTTCCCATTCCAGCACTGATCACAGCTACACTGACTGACGACCGCCACTGGCATGCCATCAACGTCAGGCTACCTGACCATTCGGCCTCCTGCTGACTCCCAGCTGGTGTTCAGAGAGGGTCTGAAGAACTTCTGACTTTCTGTACCCCTCCTGACCCCTTCCTCACTGCATGGAGGTTGGGGACCCACACAGCAATTTGGGCAGCAGCGCCCAGAGTATGCCTGGGGACACTCTCTGTGCAAGCAGGCCACTGAGCCCATGCACAGTGGGAATGAGTGGCCTCATAAAGGAAACCAGCGGGCTAGCTTGGGGAGAGGGTGGGCATGCCTCTGGGTGAGGGGTGCTCAGCCAGCCAAAGTGGGCCCCCTTGGAGGCTCCTCCACTGGGAGACGGACTGCTATCTCGTGCCTTCCCTGTGGAGTACATACACACATGTGCACATGAGTGTACACGGAAGCAGAGAGCAGACACACAGCCACAAGGGAGTGAGGGACAGTGAGGCTGGGGAGGGAGCTCCTGGAGGTGGAGTTCCCAGGCCCTGAACCCTCTAATGAGCTGGGGACTCATTAACTCTGGCTCCTATGACTGCTCCCGGCGCTCTCCAGAGGGGACCCTGCTCAGAGACAGCCCGGGTTCCCAGGGGACACACAGGGAGCCCCGGGTCATGGCCTTGGATCGAGGGACCACACACTAGGTACCAGGTGCCTTGAACATGGGACCTCAGTTAACCTTTCCAGGTAGGAATGATTATTCTCCTTGTGCAACAGGGAAACAGGACTAGAGAGAGCAAGCAATCTGCCGGAAGTGCCACAGAGGGCAGAGTCTAGGCAGGCCAGCAGGCCCTACCCACCTGGTGGCCCTGCCTACCACAAGGCTGGCAGGGCAGGGGTAGATAGAACAGGCCACACAACCCCTCAGCTATACGGGCCCTTGCCCCCCACCTTACCCCCACCCCGCCCAAGGTGGGGCATCCTGCTCTGCGCTCTTAGGATTCCAAGCCCCCGGGCTGTAACCAGGGACCCCGCTCAAAGCTGATCACCTGTGCTGCATCCCTGCCTCTGTCCCACACTGTCTGGGGACAAAAGGTTTTCACCCTGTAGCTCTCTCCTGAGCTCCATGGAGAAGCCCAGGGCCGTTCCTGTCCCCAACCCCGACATCTCACCCCATTATGCACCACCCTCCATTAGTAAACGTCCAGTCACCCTTTAGGGCTCCCTTCTTCCAGGAAGCCTCCTAGTGCCCCCAGCAGGGGCTTAGGTCACGACCTCTGTGCAGTGCTGCCCTCCAACAGAGCAGAGGCCGGAGTACCGCGCACTGCGGGGTCCAAAGGTAGGCCCATGTGGCCACCTGGCACCTGACTCGCATGTTAGGGCAGTAGAGAAACCTCTTCCTGCTCAGGACTGCCTCTAGCCCCACAAGCCGCTTCCCTGAGAAACCACAAAGCCCTGCGCTCAGGGAACTGCCCAAGCCCCGCGTGCCTCGGTCTCCAACGGCGCTGACTCGGCAGCAACACTGGGGCCTCTGGGCTAACTCCTGGCAGCTGCTTCTCCGCCCCCCTTCCCTCCGCTCCCTTCAGAGGCCAGGGCTCCCATTCATTTGTCTCGTTAAGAGGCCTATAGAAACACACTTGTCCGCTCCGCGCTTCACTGCTCCGGTCGTCAATTCTCTGGGGGCCCTGCCCTACCTTTTGCGGCAGCTCTGTCCACGTTTGCCCAGTCACCCCCGCCTAGAAGGCTCCCAAGCCCCTAAGCCTGGCCACGGTGGGAAGGGTACAGCTCCAAAAGCGTACATGGCATAGGGAGGTCTGTAAGACAGGGGCCAGGTCCCCATAGCTCCCAGCCCAGGCCACTCTCCTGTGGCTCTCTGCCTGGGAACAGAGCCCCACTCACCCTACTTCAACATCTCCAGCTGGTTCCCGCCTTCCAGACCCTGGGCTTTGGGTTCTAGGTCTCAGGGGACCAGCATGGAGGTTCTGGGACTCTGCTCCAAATATTGTTCCGCTCTGCCCCCCAAGTGGCGCATGACCTAGACTGCTGGAGGAAGTGTACAGGAACTGGTCAGGGAAGAGTATTCCAAGCAGAGGTGTCAGGAGGAACAGGGGCCTGGGGAGTGCATGGGCAACAGAGATGTCAGCACGGCAGGGCGCGGGGTGGGGCGCAGGGTGAAGGATGACGCTGGCAGAGGCTGGAAAATGCAGGGTCTTGAGAAGCACTGAGACCCCTAAGCTTGATCCTGGAGGCAACAGGGGAGGAGAGTGAGGGATTTTAAACTGAAGGGCGACATAGGTTTTCGTTTTCAACCAGACTCTTACTCTGGAAAGAAGAATGGCTTATGGGGGAACTGAGGCAGGGAAGTCATGGGGAGGCAGCTTCGTGTAAAAACCCAAACAAGAGCCGAGGGCGGCTTGGGTGAAGGCAGCAGAGGGGAAGGGGGTGCATTCCAAAGATGTTTAGAAGTGAGAAACAGAAGCTGGTGATGGATTGGACATAGGGGATGAGACAGGGAGGAGGCCCCGGGGTTCTGACTCGGTGGGCGGGGGTGGGTGGTGGTAGTGGTGGTGATGCCTTCGCCAGGAGAGTGAACACAGAAAGAAGAACAGGTCTGGGGGGATGAGGGGACGCGTCAGGGCATGTTTGGTCTGCAGCAAGAAGGGAAAGCAGTTAGTCTCCCAGGATGTGCTGTCTGCAAGGCCAGCTGGGCGCTCCTCCCTTGGCCCTCAACCTCCTGTCCAAAGGCCACGAGACTGTCCAGGGTGAGGTGGGGAAGCAAGGACAGTACTTCAGTGTCCAAGGGCGACTGACCACACCTGAGTGTTGACAAGCCTTTGCCTCCCTGCCAACGTCAGAGCCACACCCAGTGACTTCCACCCCAACCTGGCCATGTGGGCGCAAGCTCTCCCCAGCAGCCCCAGCCAGGCCTGGAGATCACCCCCACCCCGATGTGGGCCTGCACCTCAGAACTCCCACTGCCCTTCTCCACCCCCTCCCCCAACCCCCAGGGGGATCAGGCGCCCCTTCCCCGGCCTTACTAGCCCCACCAGGGCCCAGCCTCAGAGGACAAAGGGCGGGGTGCCCTGGTCCCACCCCTCTCCAGGATCTGGTCCTGAATAATTAATGAGCTGTTAGAAGAAAAGACCTCCTGGGTGGGGCAAGGAGAGAGATCTCTGCCCAGATACTTGGGAGTGGGGGGGTGAGGGAAGCCCTATGGCCCGCTGGCCCCCAGGTTGGCCCTTGGCCACCTCTGGGCTCCGGACAGGCTGGGAACAGCCCCTTCCCCCAGGGACCTTGGCTCCGACCTCACCCCTCCCAGTCCGTGTGCAGATTGGCTAAATCTGCCCTGTGCTCCGCCTCCCACCAGTAACCAAGCAGTGGTAACCATGGTGACGGGGCGGGCTGCGGCCAGTCTCATAGTGCCAGGCAGGGGGAAGGGCAGCAGGAAAGGGATGAAAGTTCGGGGTTGGATTTGGGCAGGGGACAATCTCGCTTCCACACACACACACACACACACACACTCACACACCTCAGCTTCCTGCTGACCAGGTGCAATCTTCCCCCCATTCCCTAGGCCAAGAGGCTGGGGGAAGGGGGCTCCTGCCCCTTGGCCTGGAAGGTGATGGGGAAGGGGAAGGAGGGGCTCAGTGTCCCCACATCTGAACTCCAAGGGTCTGGCCCAGCGAAAGGGCTACGGGGGCTCTGGCTTCTGATCACTCCCTGGACCCGTGGACTCCGCCAGTGTCCCATTCACACACCTGTGCACATCGCTTGTGAGCCGCCCCTCCCATTCCCTCTCAACTCTGACATAGCTCACACTGCGCCTTCTGGACAGATCTGCAGTGGCAGACACAGTACACGCCTAAGGACGTCACCCAATGACCACATGAATCCTGGACATGTCTCACCCCCGTTCCATAAAATGGGGTCACACTTAGCCATGCCCCACCCTAGAGTGCCTTAAGGGACATGCAGGCATTCCATTCCTAGGAAGCACGGTGCTGGAGTACTTCTTGGGGGAGGTTCTCTAACAGTAGGGGGTCTAGGGGGGTGTCTAAGGATCCTGCTTCCAATAGTAGCTGCCCTAGCTGCCCGTATCCCCCACTCTAGGACCCTGCTAGGAGGAACGCGCAGCTTGATGGGTCAGACTTACTGTCACCATGGCCACCTGCCACCAAACCAAGCATCACAAGCGCAGGCACAAGGGGCACCATCGTCTTCCCTGGAGCTGGCTCAGGGGCCATCCAGGGCCCCAGCACCAGGGCCGGCCACAGCCCAGGACAATCAACCTGTGATGGAGAGAAGGGCACAGCCAGTTAGCTGGTATCCAGCGAGGTCCCTCCTGCCCACCTGTGCCACCTCCTAGCCCCCACTCACCACCCAGACCCCGCTCATCCTCACTGACCATCCAGAGCCCAGTTCCACAGACACAGACCCCTCCTCGACCTTGGACTGTGCGATGACCACCCAGACCCACAGAGCCCTGTAACCACCCAGGCTCCTCATGGATCCCCCCACCTCAGTGACCCCAAGGACAACCCAACAGTCACACCATAGGGAGACAGCACAAGAGGCCTTCAGGTCATTCTCTAAACCTGAGTAGGAGGGCAGGAGGCCACTGACACTAGAGGATGGAGAGGGCTGTTCTGTCCCAGACTGTTAGTTTCCAACCTGCCTCCATAAGGAGACCCGAATGGGGAAACAGGGCCGGAAGACACAGAGACATACAGACCAAACAAAATAAGACAGAGACAGGGAGCAGTGAGAAAGCAGCAGACCCATACAGCCAGGGGGACCCATTGTCTCTTCTCGCCCTCGCAGGGAGGGAGGAGGCAGTGGGCCAGACCCCGCACGCTGAGGACAGGCCCCAGAGCAGACTTGTTAGCAGCAGACAGAATCCAGGTATCAGAGGCTTGAAGCCAAAGCCACAGCCCGTCCAGACTCGCCAGGACATGCTCTTGACAAGTCATAGCTGCCCTGCCTGGCCACCCTCGTCCTACCCAATTCCCATGGCATCTTCCCACTCCAAGAGGAAACCCCAGGGAGGCCCTGGTGTGGCCAGGGATAGGAGTGCTGGACCCTCAGATTCCACCTGCACCTCCTCTGCCCCTGCCCTAGTGGCCCAGGGCAGATCCAGCTTCCGGGAGCTGCTAGCTCAGAACCACCTGCCAGCCTGAGCCAGGCACCTGTGCACAGGGAAGGCTGTGTTTGGGACCGGTGGAACGCCTCCCAGGCCTTTGCTCCTAGGGCTCCTCTGGCAGGTGTGCCCTCCCCAGTCTGCCAGGGACCTGCGTGAAGCCTCAGCCCGGCCACAGCACACCGACTACACCGCTGTCACTCCACAGCTCTGATGATGCCCCCCGCAGGGGGCTTCAGGGCACCCACAACAGCTCCCACCAGCTCTGCTCACACTTCACTCTGAGCAGGCGGCTGGCACACGAGAAGCCCCTTGATAATGCTCTGGAAGCACAGCAGGATGCAGAGGGGCCGGGGTGATGACGAACACCCCCGGGCACCCCACAGTGGTCCCAGGGACTCTGGGGGGAGAGTCTAGGTTAGACTCAGGTCCCAGGTGGCCCACAGTGGTAGGAGGATTCGCAAGGAAGTGCCGGGGCCGGGCTCGAAGCCGGCTCTGCTCCTGCCTGGAACTCGAACTCTTGTCTCAATGCGGACAGTCAGAGGTCAGAAGACTGGAGGGAGGTAGGTAAGCAGAGGTGCTAAGACAAAACAGGCAGGGCTGGGAAATGGGGCGGGGGCTGAGTAGAGAGGGCAAAGTGCGGGAGATGTCCTTTGTCCCAAGAGCTGGCTATAAGCCTTAGACAGCAACTAAGAAGCAAAGACAAGAGACGGTGGGCATCCGGCCCCATTTATACCATGCCTGGGGTTCCCCTCAGGGATCACAAAGTTCTGGTGGCTGAGACCAGGAGAGAGGGGGTCCCCACCATGATGCCTGGTACAGCCGGTCTGGGATGGAGGTCCCACTGAGCTTGGGTGCCACGGCACTGAGGTGAAGCCATGGCACCAACCACAGAATTAAAGTTCTAAGGCAGACATCCAGCAGCGAACTAGCCAGGCTGCGGCCCCCTGACACAGTCATCCTGTTGCCCCTGGAACAGATACCATGGGTTTACAGCTCAGGGGTGGGTTGTTGCACCAAAGATGGGGCAGAGAGGGCTAGTCCCAGTATCACGGTGTGCAATGATGGCATATTCACAGAGAGGCTTCGAGCCCCCTCCTCGGGGCAGACCGCATGGGGGTGGAAGCCACAGGAACTCACAGCATGGGGGCAGATCTCCCTGGTATGAACTAAAGGTGACAAAGGTACAAAGAAGGGAGATCATGGAGGCACAAGCGCACAGCCCGGCAAGCAGGGCATGGAACGCCCCAGCACGCGTCTCATGGTGGCATATCCCTGTCTGGCTATGGGAATCAGATCCCTAAACTCCTGGGTGGGCACATCGTGGAATGCGGCCGTCCAATCCTGACATCACAGGAGAGTAGACAGAAGGTGCAGACATCCTGGGGGTGGAGCTACCTGACAGACATTACAGGGGCGTAACTTGCCAGTACGTTATTATGGGGCATACCCCAACCCCAACACAGACATCGTGGGGTGGGAGTCCCCAGGACAGCCGTCGAGGGGGCCTAACTCCAGAATAGAGGTCCTGTGGTGCAGTGTAGGATGTGATTCTGGCCATGGGTGTCAGGAGAATTGGGGCCCCTGATAAGCCCCTCCCCAGTGTGAGAAAGACAAGTGACACTGACTTGGGGACTCCAAGGGCCCTCTGTGTTCTAAGTTGGGGATATTAGCACACTATCCAGATACACAAAGCAGGACAGACAAAGGTACAGAAGTTGAAAACAAAGACATTCCCTCTCCAAAGAGCTTCTCTCAGAGGTCCGGGGACACAGGGACACAGCTACCCAGAGACTGGAGACACGGGGAACACACGGGCAAAGATACATTCTCAGGGGACTGCTCCAGCAATCATACTGCCGTCTAAGCCAGGGGTTCTCAGGTCACCAGCTCCTAGCGAGAGTGAGCTGCTGCCTGCCTCCAACTCCGGAAACACAGCCTGCCCCCAGCCCTGGGGCCCCCTCCTCCGAGTCCTGGATGCCTGGGCCTCACCTCAGTCTAGACCTTGGCCCCGTCCCCACCCCAAAGTGCTCCAGGTCATCTGTGGGGAGAAGGTGGGAGAGAAGCAGGCAGTGAGGCTGATGCTGACCCTGCTGGGGTCGCCGAGCACCCTCTGAATCCAGTGCGACAGTGTTAAGAGCCAAGTATCCACTCCCTCCAGCATGGCTGGGTGAGTCTGTGTTTCTAACAACTGAGATGAGAATAAGGCCTGAGCTCTTGACATTAACGAAGGCTTGTCTCTGAAATGCACTGTGGCCCATCGGTCCTACCAACTACCATACTGGGGGAGGAAAACAACTCCATACCCTGTGGCATTATAGGAATATAGCTGGGTGTGAGTTTTCTACATTCAGAATGGTTTGGATACATCCTTCCTTTGCTACGTCAGCGTAAGGCTGGCAAACGCCCTTTCTTGGGAAGAACTGTCCTTTATTCTCAAATAGTGTTTTGGTGTTAAAATGTCCTTTCTGGTGTGCAATAAGGGTGGTAGCAGATAACAGTATTTTCTATAACATCCTTACCTGGCCAAATAAAAAATTGCCATCCCCATGTCTGAGCCCCAAGTACTTCTGGAAAGTATACTGGTTTGCAAAATCAAAGAGCCTGCGAATCACTGCTCTGAGGAAAAAGGAAGGGGCAGGCACCACATCAAGCCACAAGACTCAAATAAGAATGTCCTGGAAATGGATGTAACACCGAGGTCATGTCACCTCCAGGCAGCCTGACCTAAGCACCCCTGTCAGCCTCGATGGGTCCCCCCCCAGCCCTGAGAGACCATGTTACGCCAGAGATGGCGGTGGGGGCGGAATCCCTGGCTGGAGAACAGCTGGGATCATTCTGAGTCCTCTTCATGAATATGCAAACACAGATTGATTTGTTTCCCTTGGGCACGTGTTATTATTCACAAATATTAATTAGTCTCCAAATACCACCTGTTCCTACGGCTCCCCACCCCCAGAGCAGGACCCTGGCTCCCTGGAGGCTGGGGCCCCAAAATGGACATCAACAGGAGGAGGGGTCCCCAGGGCCCCGAGAGGAGACCAATGTTTAGGTAAGAGAAGCCCGAGGGCAGGGAGGGCAGGGAGAGCCAGGAGCCGCTCACGTTCAAAGCCGCGGGCAGCTAACCGAGCCCTTTTGTCATGTCCTGGACAGTTCGCCGCGTGGCACTGCAGCAGCGGCCGCGGAGGCGGAAACAGGCCTTGTTACACTTGGGAAGGAAAACCAACGTGTTTCCAACTCTCACCAAACCGACCGCGGGATTATGACGGGAATAAATCAGCCTCAGCCTCGACCCCAGCCCTGGGGAAGGCGGCAGGCAGCAGTAGGCAGCCTCCCTCAGCCGGCCAGGTGGCCAGGGTCTGTAAGCATAGCTTGTAACAGCCGGCCCACCCTCCCACAGTGGGGCCCCCTACCCTCTTACAGCCCTGGGCTTCTTGGGCTCCCGGGGGAATGGAGGGGGAACTTAGGAAGTGCATCCCAGAGTCTCTCCAGGCGGCATGAGGTCCAGCAGAGGCACCTGCCTACAGCTAGAGCCCCACCAAGCCACCAGCCCTCCGGCGCCCTCCCTCCGGCAGCAGAACCTCGCTGGGGTGAATGCTCCCCAGCACCTCCAGGCCTCAGCATCTGCTGATCCCCCTACCGGGAGGAACGCCCTTCTCCTGTCCCCAACCACGCGCTTACCCCTCAGAACTCAGCTCGAATGACCCATCCCTGTGAATCGCCCCTGAGTGATCCTCCCAAATTTAGAGAAGGCAGCAAGAGGTGGTGTTGACCAGGAATTCTTTTCCTTTTAAAGGTTTTATTTACTTATTGTCAGAGAGAGAGAGCACAAGCAGGGGACGAGGCAGGGAGAGGGAGAAGCAGGCTCCCCGCTGAGCAAGGAGCCCAACGTTGGGCTCGATCCCAGGACTCTGAGATCATGACCTGAGCTAAACGACTGAGCCACCCAGGCACCCCAGAACGGGGGTTCTCAATCCAGGGTGATTCTGTAGCTACCCCCCAACCCCCGTGTGACTAACGGGCAACGTGTGGAGACATATTTTACCACCAAGACTGGAGGTGAGGGGCAAGTGCTACCAGCAACTAGCAGGAAGAAACAAGGCATACTGCTAGATATCCTACAGTAATAGGCAGCTCCCTGCAACAAAGGATTATCTGGTCCAAAATGTTGATACTATTGAGGCTGAAAAACCCTGGTATACACAGCAAGATCCTTTGCTGATGTAGGCCAGGGCCTAGTCCAGAAGCCAGTGAGCACCTTGGGCCCTCCACCCAAAGACATCCCAGCCTGGCTTAACTCTTCTATCTGTTGTCCCTGGGCCTCAGGATCGTAGAGCATCTCCCACTCCCCCTCGAAGTCAGCCTTGCCTCTGGAAGCCAGGACTTACAGGACATCTTCCATACCCCTTCACATAGGCCATCAGCAAGTGGCCTCCCTACAAGACAGAGAACTCTGCTCTCAGGCACCTTTTTTGCTGAGAATGGGCTCCCAGGTAGGTCAGACCCAACATCTGAGGATGGACAGGTGAAGGGACACATGCCTCCCCGTCCGGCCTTTCCCACCTGTGACACAGCCTTCCTGCTGCACCCTCCACCTTATCCCAATGCCCACTCTGTCATGCATAGGACCTGGTCCCTAGCAGATCCCCAATACATGCTCATTCCCTTTCTCTGCTT